>LBNU01029910.1:0-42949 GCA_014162995.1 Artemisia annua
ATAACTGTTATAATAATAAGTACAACAAGAAGTGTGAATGTAAATATATGTATTTAATAGATGAGAAAGGTATATTATATAAAGATAATGAGCAATAAAGAATGCACATAATATAGGCGTAAAATATATTCCCAAGGATAAACAATCACAATAGATATAATAAAAGGCAGATACCTGTGAATATAACCAATTAAGTATACGATTGATAGATAAGCATCATGGACACGTCAAAACGTTAAAACATCATAGATGTACATACAATCTCGCAGAATTTCATATATCAAATCAATGTGCCGACAAGGCCTGTGAGTACTTATTGCCATTACTCGGACAAATAAATCGTATATATATGTACCACCAAAAGATTTGCCTTAAAATCCAACAAAAGGTACGTGGAGTAATACTCATATATAAAAGGCCCTAAAATATATCTATATAATTTCGCAGCTCTACAAGAAAAAAAAAATCAGCAAAAGTGATTACATCGGCGAATCAATATAAGATCTGAGGGTCTTGCACATGGCAAACGAAGAAAACAACCGAAAAAGCAAGGCTTCATTATATAAGCACAATTCACAATCAGTCGAGACACTAAAAACCACGACCAAACACCCAAATACACCACACAATAAAATATTAAAAGAAATCACAGACCGACCACAATAATAAATACAAGACATAACAAATTTCAGAAATAGAAATAGACCATACCAACAAATACTACGATGTAGCTCGAAATAACATTTAACAAGCCAAAAAAAATATGTAAATACCTTCACCCCATGGATTTAATAAACATTTAAAAGATAAAAAGCGGTGCTATCAGAAATGCACACCTTAACAATAGCAGCAGAAACGAATAATATTCAACCATCAAAATAATGCGATACACAACGGCAAAAATCCTCAGCAACAAAACTAAAAGCTAATATCAATATCATCAACTCAGCATGGTACTCGAATATTCAATAAACATGCTTTTGAATAAAGTTTTATAAAATACAATGGCTTAAAGATAGTTTTTAAAAGTCTGTGCTGTGGAATAAAGTAGAAAGAATACAGTCGGCGAAACTGACAAAAAACGCAGAGAAGAAGAAAGACGTTATCTCGAAGAAAGTCGCGAATAGAAAGGAAGAAAGAAAAGAAATAAACGGACACAATTCGATAACTAAAAATAAATCACTAATAATAAGTTCTGTTTTAACCCGTGTGTTTCCCCCAAAAATAGTTGAAATAAAAAGGGTTTTGAAATAAATATTAGTTAGTAAAATAGTTTTGAAGATAAAAGAATTTTAAAATTTCGGCCATGACCTTGCCCGTTTATAGACAAAGTTTCCCAAGTCAACGACTCTTTATATTTAACAAACGTTTAACATTTTATAATAAATAATATGATTGGATATATCATTTAGATAGTCCATTAGTTGTTTATGGTTTTATCGACCATTCTTTTATTGTGTCGGGTTTCAGGTACGTTAAGATCTCGTTAAGGGACCTAACGGTACCCACCACGCCCCCGTTGTACTAAAGGGCTCCATAAGGTCCAATAACCATAGCCGCAAATCCAATACGTCCATTCAAGCTCACAATATAACATCAGATGAATAATAACACGAAAACCAAGTGCCGATATTCAATTCCTCTCACTATGGTCAAACTGTATTTTTAGGTTTCATCATTTATTACCGTTTATTTATTTACCGTTTAAACTAAATAATTATTAATAACTAATTAATCCGAGACTAGTTACCAAATCCGAATAATCCGACAAACAACCATACTACCCAAAAGTAAACAAATCGAAACGTAATAAATCCGAAAACTAAAACCCATAAACCCAAACGAGCCTCACACTATCCGGTAAACCAATATCCAAATCCGAATCCTAACTTATTTGGCCAAACATACAACCAACCAAATCAAATCCAAACCATATACCCTTCGGCTTTAATTCCAAACGCATCCAAATCAAATCACAACACAACAACAACAATATAAAACTAATATAATCCCACCAACCACCCAAGCCACGGTGTGGTGCAGTCGGCTGTCGACCAAACAAAACCAAACGGACCTCGGAAGATTTATCACAACCAAAAAACTAGATTACTCCCTTCTGACGCAGAGCAAAAACAAAACAAGACCAAAAATCGTCAAACCTCCACCGAGTCACGAGTGTGACTCGGTAGCAGTGAGGACCCGAGTCGGGACCGAGTCGGTATAAGAGAGATCCAAAGAGTTTTATCAATTAAAACATTTAATAAAAACTTTTTATAAAAAAGATTAATAATAAAATCGGATTATAAAAATTAGGGTTTTCAAATAAAATGAAAATGAATAACGGGGTGGCGCGTGGTGACTTACCGGTGGTAAAAACAAAAAGGATGGTGGGTTTGTGTCTCGGTGGTGGTCGGAGGTGGCGGAGGTGGCGCGTAGGGGGGTTACGGGGTGCTTGGGGAGGTGGGTGGTACGAGGGTGACGGGGATGCTCCCGATCTATTGATTGGTGTAGGGGTGTAGATGGTGGTGGCCGAATAAATTTTCCGGCGACCGGATCTGGGTTGGGGGGTGACGCCGGCGAGTAAGAGAGAGAGAGAGGGGAGAGAGGTGAGAGAGAGTGTGTTGTTTTTATTTGTGTGAAAATGAGTAAATAATAAAATGGGGGTATTTATATTAAAAGTTATAGGGTGGGTTTGTTTTTATTAGAAGGTGTAGGGTATGAATGAAAATAAACTCAAGGGCAAATTTTGCAACGGCCTAAACTTCTCACGAAAACGTTCGGGGCTCAAACGACATAGCAAACGACTCGAAAATTTACGAAACTTGCGCCATTGTTCACGAAATAATTTTTCAATAAAATCAAGCATAAACTTCAGAGTTTTTCTCAAACTCAAAATAAATCAATAAATTTGGCCAAATGCAATACAATTGATTTTCTAGGTTGTGCTGAGTCATCAAGGAATAAATTCTCGTTTCCAATATATCTCACGCTTCTCAAGCCCAATTTAACATGCATTCAAAATTTAAAAGATATCTCAGGTACGAAAATAGAAGTTTGGCTAGAAATAAGTTTTTAGGAAAAGTACCAGGTGTTACAAGGTCTTGTGGATCCGTAACGAATTTCACTATATATATGCGCTATATATCATAATCTAACAAAACTAATAATGATAATTGTATTTTTAACCGCTTTCTTAACTAATATTACCTGAAAAATAAAATAATTCCTAAAATAAACTTCACTAGAATAATAGTCAATTGTGGATCTACAGTGGTAATAGGTGTAACATGTGCAACACTCGATTAAAGGTGGTGAAAATAAAAATATTGGATTTTTGGATGGGGCTACTAGCATGTTTTCTCATGTGCAATTGTATCAAAACAACTTAATTAGATATCTAATAACAAGCTCTAAACCTTTAATATATAATTATATATACATGAAAAAATGGGTGGATGATTCATTAGTGGGTAGAAGAAAAACATAGTTGAAGAGAAAGGGGAGGAATACACAGAAAGAGCATGTTGAAGAATACAATGACTTTTAGACTTTTCATTTAGCTAGTTCAATATTAAGATATAGTACTTCTGCTTTTCTACTATCTTATGTTGAATCCTCGTATGTTTTTTTCTTTTTCCTTTTTCCATTTTTTTATCATGATTCATTTTAGTATAGTTTTATACTTTTACATGTTATAATCCTAGCAAATAACAATGTTAGGAATTACAATTGAATATAATAATAGTCTAGAAAGTGTATTGCTTGTTATCAATATTTAAAATCTAAGGATATATCTTGTAGTAAGTTACAAGTCACAAATAATTGATTGTGTATAAATAACAATCATTAGGCGAATATGGAATGTAATCTTAGTTAAATATGAGAACTACATTTAGAAAGTTTATTGGTTTTGATTATTTGATAATTCGATGACCAAAAACATCATAAACTCGATGCCAAATACTTGGAACTATTGAAAACTCGATCCAATATTGTGTTTACAAGAAATCAGCTCAAAAATGCTTTTGTAAACTTTATATTTCTATCCTACGAGGTTTTACTATTTGAATTTCGATCATAGGTTAGAATATTTGAAGAATTCGATGCTTGTACAACTATTTGAAAATTGATGCAAGTTTGTTAACCAAGATACTATTTAGAATTTGATGCTACTATTTTGGATCGAGATGCAAGCCTTGAAAACCAGGTTACTATTTATAATTGATGCTACTATTTGGAAATCAATTTTCTTTGTGTTTAAGTGGTAGAATCCTATCCTAAATCCCGTTTACTATCCTATCCTAAATCCCGTTTACTATTTGTAATTCATTGTTTGCTTGATTTTGGGATAGAATTCAATGATTAAAGCATCGAATTTTGAATAGCGTTAGCTAGTTTTTGTTTTTTGGTAGAAGACTTATATACTCTTGCAATTTAATTAATTTCTCAACATTCTTGTTGAATATTACAACTTGAGAAACAATAAGTGTTAAATCATAACTATATCTCAACGATCATCTAAGAAATACATTCATCATGTCAAAAGAAGCTTTAGAAATTGGCTCAATTGGACCACCAGTCTTGTATCGTGAAAATTATCATGAGTGGAAGATTATTTTCAACCAGTATATTGCAAAACAAACCTTTGCTACTCAAATAAAAATTTCATTAAAGCATGGACCTTGTCCACCAATCATGGGTACTACTAGTGAAGGTCAGCCTTACGCGAAAGATCTAAGTCAGTGTTCCTTTTGAGGAGAAAAGAATGGTTGAAGCTGATGAACTTGCTAAAGATCTCATGATTCTGAGTATCCAAAATGACATTCTCATAAACATTGTCAGCAGTGAAATTGTCAAGGACTTATGAGATTAGATTGAGAAGCAGATGGACTGAACTAAGCTAATGTCCGTACTAAGTTGATTGCTGCAATAACGAGTTATGAGAACTTTATTGTTAAGGAAGGAGAGCTTCTAATTGAAACTTATACGCATTTATGTGTACTATTGAATGAATTAATAGGACATAATATAAAGAAAACCAAGCTGGAGATCAATGTTGTAACACCCGTATCCCGAACAATTGGGCCCCACCCTAGATGAAATTGACTATGAATAATGTGTTTGATAAAGCAGATAAATGATATTTGAGTAAGTTTGACTACGACTTTTATAAATTCAAAGGCTTTATGTGATTGGATTATCACACCCGATAGTCAAAGTATTGCTTAATGTGGTTTTAGAAGTATTATGTGACATAAGTAAAAGGGAAAAGAAGTTGAGGGACCTAAGTTGACAGAATCCCAAAGTAGTACTAGAACCAACTTGTTCTATTACTAAAACCACCTTGTTCTAGCTTGCAGGGACTAATCTTGCCAAAATGTAAAATTGTCACTAGAACCAACTTGTTATAGTACCAAGATCGAATTGTCATAGTATTGGAGGGACTATTCTTGCCAAAACCTCAAACTAGCACTAGAACCAACTTGTTCTATTACCAATATTGAATTGTTATAAGACCAAAGGGACTAAAGTTGCCAATTAGGCAATCTCACAACTAACAAACGTCTAGAAATTTCCCAAGACTTCTTGTAAGTCCTGGATTATCCTCATTTGGTTTAGTGTGTGCGTGGGTTGGTTTAGAAGGAGAAAAGAGGGAGGAAACAAGTTTATGATGTGATGATGGGTTAAGTGTTCTAATGCAAGAGATAAGTTCCTAAGTGTGATTATTCATAAGGTATGATATTTAATTAAGTGTTTATTGGTTAATTAAGAAATTAGGGTTCATTAACCCTAATTTGGGATAAATGGGTAAACGGTGGTTTTAAGATAATTAAAGGGTTATAATGATTATGGGATAAGGTTATTGAGTTAAAGTTAATAAGCTATGGGGGTGTTCATCATATAATCAATATATGATCATATGATGACTAAGAAGGATTAAAGGGTATGTATAGTTATTTGGTTATGTGTTTTAAGTGTTTATGTTGATTATGACTTAGGATGCTAGTGAGGATGATGATGATGATGATGATATTGATAGTGATATTATGATTATTGGCTTATCTTGGAGCTAAGGTAAGTAAAATGATGATGACGTTTATATGGATTCTAACATGTGTGTGTTATGTATGTTATGAGCTAAGTCATAGGAGATTTGATGTATGCTTAAGTGTTGTGATGAATGTGATCTAAGTGATGCTATGGTGTTATAGAGTAAGTGATGTTATGTGTTAAAGTAAGACTTAGAGTGATAAGCTGTAAAGTAAGTGTTTTGATATACATGATGCTTATATGTTGTTTGAAGTATAATGGTATGTTATAATCGTTTTACTTACTAAGCGTAATCGCTTACTGTTATAGTTACCAATGTTTTGTAGGTGTTCATGAGATGTTGCTATGGCTTGGATTATGGATTAAGGTTTGGACGTGCAAAGGTTAGAAGGTAGTTGTATTTAGGAGCTTAGGTAGAATACCGAGCTCTATGTCGAAGTTGTACCCCCCGTGAATCTTTAAATGGGTGTATGGTTGTTATAGAGTGTAAAAGTCTATGTATGGTTGTCAAATTATGTGGTTGTCATGGTATGTTGTAGTTATGGGTTAAAGAGTTAAAGTGTATGTTTATGGTTATGATTAAAGGAGTGTTTGGATTAATGTATGTTTGTACCCATTTTGGATGTGAACGGGTCAATGGTCATGGATCAAAGTTGTCATGGTCTTTAATGTAAAATGAGCGTTTGGTTCAGGTTTAAGTGTTTATTTTATGGTTAAAGGCGTCATGGTTAATTGTGTATGCAAACGGGTCAAAACGTGTGTTCGGCAAAACACCTATAAGTTTGTAAAAGTATATATTTATGGGTCATTGAGACCACGTACCATTATGAAAATGGTGTATTATGATGTACATATGATTTCTGGAAGTTTTGGTGTTATGTCATGTTATATAAGTCGTTTTCCGAAAAATGTGTCAATGCACAAAAAAGGATATGCAGAAAAAGGGGTGTTTGGGACAGCAAGTAGTACAGAAAATGGGTCACGTTAAAAAAAATAATATCTTTTAATCCGTAAGTTGTTAGAAGTCGTACAACTCGTTTTAAAGGTAATTGAGTTTAGTTTTATTAAAAAATGGTCTTAAGTGCTGGCTTGTAAAAGATTGTTGTTAGATATTTAAAGAGTAACAGAAGGTCAGTTTTGCATCATGTCGTTTCCGCGTAAAAGTTTGAAATTTTGGTCAAATCAGGCACGGGCGTAACAAATGTCGAGTTTTTTTACAACCTTCTACATGAATGGAAAAATCCCTCAAACACATCAAGCATATCAGAAAATTGGAGAACTGGATATTCATACAATATATGAAACTCTCAACTTGTATCAAGATATGTTATCGAACTTCTCAAATCTGAAAAAACATCTTTACTTTTGCGGATAACTCGGTCTTCACAACACACATATCAAATACCTATCAAATATAAAGAAATACTACATCTACACAAGTTTTACAAAATCCACGTATACAAAGAAACTAATCTAATAGCATTAAAAGAAAGCTTATTATTATTTTTGAACCCCGCTAGAAGACAGTTAATGAAATCACATTAAGGGTGCGTTTATTAGGTGGGTTTCGGAATGAGGGAATGGATTGCAAAATAAAATCATTTTTTAGACATGAATGAGAATAAAAATCAGAAATGACATTCATAGATCCATTATAGGGTTGAGAGGTGTGCTTATATCTCATTCCAACTAATCTAACCCACTTTATATTTTTGTTCATTTTATAAGTTGAATGTTGCTCATCTATGTATCGTATAATGTATACTAGCTTCATAACCCGCTGATGAGTGTGTAAATACTCATCATTTTTCTATAACCTGAACTGCCAAAAACAGCCAAAAACACCAAATAATGCATCAAAATAATGGAAATATTCCAAAAGTGTGTTTTATGAGTCTTAGATGCAAAATGTTTGAAAACAAATGAAAAACAAACAAAGTTTGCACAATTGGCAGTTTCAGTCCCTCAACTTTCACAAATTGTCAAAACTAGTCCCTAAATAGTTCAAAATATGCAAAATATCATAAAAGGTCCTTGGGGATTCATAAGTTGTCAAAACAAACCCTTTGAATATCAAAAATCACAAATTTACAACTTTGGTCCCCCAAGTTTGAAAAATGTCAAAAATAGTCCTTGGTGAATTTAAAAAGTGAAAATAATCAAAAATAAACCTTGTACTATTCATCAATGACAAAATTGGTCCTTGTGGTAAAAATTTGGAAAATTACAGGTTTGGTCCCTGAAGTTTCACAAATTGGCAGAAATGGTCCCTGGACTTTCAAAAATGGAAATTATCAACATTAGTCCTTGTACTATTCATCATATGGCAAGAATGGACCTTGTGAATACTTTGGAAAAATCACAAAACCCAACCCTCAACTTTCCAGAAATTACACAAATAGTCCTTGTGATTTATTATAAACCAAACCGGATCCACTTAATACATAAACCCAAAAATCCAAACCCATTACTACCCCTAGCCCACTAAACCCTTTTCTTTTTCTTTTCTCTGGCCCAACCCCCCTAAGCCCAAAACCAACCCAACGTTTAAAATTATAAACGTTTACCTTCCCCCTCTCCTTCCCCGTTCACACCACCCCCTCCACCATCCCACTTGCCAGTCACCTCCACCGCCCAAACCATCACCTCACCACTCTCACCTAACCCACTACCCCCACAATTAATGCCACCACCCCCCGTTGCAATTTATAAATTGCAATTTGCATTTTCAGTTTTTGGCGCCAAAATTGATCCAAGGGTCAATAATGCTCATCTCTCATCCAAGGGTCAAGATATCAAGTGGGAAAGTTGCAGAAGGTCAAGAGAACCCTAATGGAGCTCTATAAAAGGGAGAAGAAGGAGCAATGAAGAAAATGTAATCACTTAGTCATAGTTTAGTGTCGAATTAGCTTAATCTCAGTTTCTAGTTGTAAAATTTAGTTTCTAAAGCTTGTAATCTGCTTCAACATTGTAATTTCATCTTTTGTTAATCAAAATTCCAAGTTCCAAGTTAAATTCCAGTTTCATCATTTCTAAATTCAAAAATCTGTTTTAGCTTTAATGGTGTTTTAAGGTTTAAGTTTCTGTGTCATAAGCTCACTTAGGACTTATATAATCATAAGAAAACATAAAAAACATAAAAAATTCAGAAAACAAATCATACAGGGTACCTTTGCTTTGGACTGTGGAAAGCTTTGGAAGTTGCCTACAATGGAGGGGCAAGATGGACTTTTACCTAGCTTATCTCTGATAAGCTAGGAGCTTGTTGAGCATAAAGAAGCTCTAGTAAAGCTAGAGTAAAGGTTTCTACTTTTCAATTTCTAAAAATTCAAGTTTTAGTGTAACTTTGCATTTTACTGTATTAGTACTTATTTTAGCTTAATCTCTGTGTTTTTGTGCTTATTTTGTGTTATTTAGTCATAATATAGCTTAAAATTAAGTCCTTAATAGTTAAAATCAGTTGTGCAATCAATTCTCATTTTCACTGCCAAAAATCAATCTTGATCATATTGAGTATTTGTGAACTAGACCCTTGTTTCTGTGCTCAAATCAATATTAGATATCATAATCAGTGAATTGGAATCAAGTTTATGGATTGAATCACTCATTTGTTTTGAAAATCAAAATTTGGTTCAGTGAGAGAGGTGTTTGGATTTGCTGTCATTAGTGTGTTCCAGTGCATGCTTGTTGTTGTTCTTGCTTGATACATGTCACTTAGGTCCTAATAAACTCACAACAAGCATAAAATCCAGTGGTCATTTGTAAAAAAGTCAAAATCATCCTTAATCTCATTTAGTTCATAATCTGTTGAAGTTATTTGGTCCATAATCATCAAATCAGTAGAATAGTTGTTAATATTGATAGATTTCATGTTCTTATAGCTTAATATATCATAATCAGTTCATAAATCAAGATCAAACTTCATAAAAGTCAAAGTTCTAAGTTTTCATAAAAAGTCAAAAATGCATGCCTGCAGTTTTTGAATAAAAAGTAGAATTTTGTCTAGGCTTTGTTATTCAGTTTCATGCTTAGTGCTTTTGGATAATTAAACTTTGGTTGCTTATCTTTCTGTGTGATTTTTGTTGATTTTTCATTTGCTTATTTAACTGCTTATTTAGTTCTTTCTTTTGAGCACTTTTTCAAAAAGGTGCCCTGCACCACAGTTAAACACCAAGGTTCATAAGCTCTTGTAGAGCTTATTAGTGGGACCCATTGTGTGTTTCTTGGCTTTTTGGAAAGCCAAGCAAGCCATCTTGCTTATTCAGTGCTTATTTCCCATTTTGCAACTTATTTGGTAGGGCTGCATAAGCCATCTTTATTTGTCTTTTCTGTGTATTGTTTTAAGTACTCAGTGAAATCACCAATTTTCATAAGCTTGTCATAAGCTCATTAGTGGACCTTAGGGTTTGCTTATTGGCTTATTTTGAAGCTTGCCAGGTGAACTTGAAACCTCAAGTTTCATTTTGGACCATAGAGCTTATTTGTGGGCCCCATAAGGCCTGCAGAGTGCCTCTTTGGACTGTGTGGTACACAGTTTAGCTTATATAGCTTATTTGTGCTTTTTGGCTTATCCAGTGTGCTTTTCTTGTCTCTTTGGCTCATTTCATGTTTATATAAGTTGTTTGTAGCTATTTCAAGCATTTGTGATCACTGTGTAGCTTATTCCTAGCTTTTGCACCCCTAGTTTGACCAAAGTCAAACTGTGTTAAGCTTAAGCTTGCACAGAGCTTATTTTTAAGTTTGAAAAAAGTTGTTTTCACAAAAAGTGTCCATTTTCAGTGTATAAACAAGTTCCAAACAAGAAAATCCAAAAATCATCACTTTTTAATAAAAGTGATAACTTCTATTTAATATTTTTAATTTTTCTTAATTTTCATTTTCTCTTTTTAAATTTAGCTAAATAATAACCTGTTTTTATAATTTTTAAAATTAGTTTGTCACCTTAGGTATTTTTAGTAATTTTCTTAGAATTTTCTTTTTCTGTTTAGTATTTATTAGATTTAATATTAGTTTATTTAGTAATTAATTAAAACTGTTAAAGTAATTAATTCTGTATAAATTTGTTAAACAGTAGCAAGTTTTTATAATTTTCCTAGGTTCTACATAATATTTAGTATTTTTAGTAATTTTTCTAGAATTTTTACTTTTTATTTAGTAATTATTAGATTTAAGTTTATTTAAAACAGTTTAATTAGAAAAACCAAAAAGAAATTAGAATAGTTGTTTATAATTAATATAATTTTCATTTTTATAATTTTTCTATCTTTTTCACATTAAGTAGAATCTGTAAAAATTAATTTTGTAATTTTCACTTTTCATTTTCTCATTTTTCTCTTTTAAATAGTTTAATTAGGTTTTAATTATTAATTAGGTTTTTAATTTATAAAAGATCCACAAAAAGACAAAAATATTTCTTTTTAATTTTTATAAGTATTTTAAGTCATTTTAGGTTTTTAGAAAATAATTTTGTAATTTCTTAAGTTAAATTTGTAATTAAAATATTGTTAGGTTTAATATAAATAGTTTTTAAGTTAATTAAAATAGTTTAAATTAAATAATTAATATTAAATTAGTATAATATTATTAAAATATTTTCTTTTTAGATTTTAATTTTCTTTAATATTAAAAGTTTCAAAATTTTCATTTTTCACCCCAAAGTTTGGAACTTGTCATTTTTAGCCCCTGTACTTTGGAAATTGGCAATTTTAGTCCCTGTACTTTGCTTATTTGCATTTTGAGTTATATTTGTCATATCTGTATTTGTGCATTTTCATTTTAAACTCCAAGCAATCAGTAGTATAAAAATCCAAATAAGCATTCACAATCTGGTTACTATTCCCAAATCACTCTTCCCAAAATCGTTTTTCAAATACAATTTCAACCTCGTTGGGACTTTAACGACCCGGGGAAACACTATACTCCTCAGGATTTTATTGCATTGTGCTCTAGACTTTCAGGATTTATTTGTTACGGTTAGCCATTCACAAGTGGCTAGCTTGTGTGGCAATACCTGTTAGGTTTTGAGCCAATCACCCGCCCGATGGGGAGGTTCGCTTCATAATATTGTTTGACAAAATCTAACCGTACTTAAGTAAACAATGAATAATGGCAAATATGTTAAGCAAATAATAAATCAGGAATGAAATATAAATAACGAATAACTGCAAATATCTTAGAAAAAACGGAAGTGTTCATGTAACTTTATGAGAAATCATGTAAGGAAACATATAGGATACCAACATATGAGAACTTTAATAAGAAAACTCAAATATGAATATGAAGTTAGGATCAAATAAGAAGAAATATTAAAATAAAAAGGATAAAAAGAAACCACGATCACACATTCAGATACATCTACAAAAATAGATGCATCTCTATTTAAAATTCTCCCTCCTATTTGAAATGTGTGACTAAAAATTCTTCTTATTTTAGTTTTTCTTCTTACCGGATCCCTTTCCAATGAATATGATATAAAAGAACTCAAATATGAATATGATATGAAAGTGTGTCACACATGCTCTCTTGTGAATAATATTGGAAAATTGTTGAATAGTCATCCTTTATAGTCACAATGCTTATAATGGATGACTTTTGTCACTCTTAAGCTATTGTGGTCGAGTTTGTAATCGTATATATAAATCATAAGATTAATGAAAAAAAAAAGATAAAGAGCATTTATAAATAAACCACCATGTGTTCTAAACCAACACGGATGGTATAATTGCATAAATATCAGTTGATAACTATACTTAACTATACTTAACAGTTTCTTGTAAAAAAATGAATGTGTCAATGTACTTGTGTCAACAAAAACTATCAATATGGTACGTTGGCATGTCAAGAATCCATAGGTCATGTTCAAAAATCTAGCAAATTTTTTCTTATAAATATCCTTCATGCTAGTTTCATATTTTTATTTTAGAGAAAGAGAAACATGTATATACTTGTGGATTAGTCTAATATTTAGAATACATAAATATTATACTGTTAACAACACAACATATAATCATGAAATAGCTAATGCTTTTTACAATCATGTTACTGATGCTTGTGCAATCATGTGTCCAAAATCTTTCAAAACAGTGTTTATTAAACCATTCCAAGTCTTGTAGCTTATAATTGGGTAGAATTTCTAATGTCAAAAGGTGTTTTCAAATGTTAGAAAAGAAGAGCCTTAATCACATTCTGCAAAAAGTAGAGCATTATACTAATTATCACACATGCTCTCTTGTGAATAATATTGGAAAATTGTTGAATAGTCATCTTTTACGGTCACAATGCTTATAATGGATGACTTTTGTCACTCTTAAGCTATTGTGGTCGAGTTTGTAATCGTATATATAAATCATAAGATTAATGAAAAAAAGATAAAGAGCATTTATAAATAAACCACCATGTGTTCTAAACCAACACGGATGGTATAATTGCATGAATATCAGTTGATAACTATACTTAACAGTTTCTTGTAAAAAATGAATGTGTCAATGTACTTGTGTCAACAAAAACTATCAATATGGTACGTTGGCATGTCAAGAATCCATAGGTCATGTTCAAAAATCTAGCAAATTTTTTCTTATAAATATCCTTCATGCTAGTTTCATATTTTTATTTTAGAGAAAGAGAAACATGTATATACTTGTGGATTAGTCTAATATTTAGAATACATAAATATTATACTGTTAACAACACAACATATAATCATGAAATAGCTAATGCTTTTTACAATCATGTTACTGATGCTTGTGCAATCATGTGTCCAAAATCTTTTTCCAAGTCTTGTAGCTTATAATTGGGTAGAATTTCTAATGTCAAAAGGTGTTTTCAAATGTTAGAAAAGAAGAGCCTTAATCACATTCTGCAAAAAGTAGAGCATTATACTAATTACATACTTTTATAAAGTTTATCTAATACAAAGGTAACACGTTGCAAATACAAATGAAAATCAAGAATATGCGCATAATGATGCCAAAGATCTATTTGTAGCTTCACGAAAGATAACCACATAGATAAATAATGAAATAGAGAGGAAAAACAACGGAAATGAGAGTCACCAGCCATGCCTCCAAACCGCTGTCACATTCCTTTCTCCACCGGTCAAGACGACCAAGACCCGAAAGTGCGGGATTAATGATAACAGGCATGCTAGTAGCACCAATTTTGTTCAATATGGTCTTTTTGGGTGACATGTAGTTCATCTCAGTCATACGTTGATTACAACTTGGCAACAAAAAGTCAACAAAAACAATTTATTCAGTGATTTTTTTTTTTACTTTTTGTATTGAGACTGATTTTTTTTGTACCCACAAAACTACCTTGATTAACTCAGCCATCACTTTGACATATGAAGACAAATTGAAGGTCTAGATATTCCTTAAAAACTATTTTAATAGAGTAATCTATTGATAAAGAAACTTTATTTTGTGAACTCCGAGTGTAGGAAGACCATAGTGAACAATGTATGATGAGTCAACAATCCGAATATATTGAGTTCGATTACCCTGACAATACCCCAATGCATGTCCAAACCCCAGGTTGATAAACCTTCACATCTCTACTTAATATTGTGTAAATTAGCACTTCCGAAAATAAGCAAATCCCAAAAAAACACCAATTTTAGGTAGAATGGGTAATACCAAATCAAGCTCGGAGATTTATCTATAAAGAAATGTAAGGCAAAGTTTGGAGTCAAAACCTTCTTTGTGAAATGTTGACCACCAACTTCTGCAGCAGTTTGGGGAGGCTTAGCGTTCTTAGCCTCCAATGGAGCGTAGCGTTGAATTACTTGTTATTACTTCAAAGGGAGAACCAACTGGATTCTGAATCAGTTGAGCGGGCTGAAAAGTAAATGCACACCAAAAGAAAAGTGTCAAAATAATTATAAGCGAAAATTTTAGAATAATCATTAATGATGAAAGTTATTTACCACTCATCTCAGCCTGTAACATGTCGTCTGAGATTCTCTGAGCACCAGACAAAAGAGTACCAAGACCAGTGCTGCAGATAGGGATTTAGTCAGATAAAAAAATGAAGAAATTTCGATCCATGATTTAAGATAAGAGATTGAGAACCAACCCATGAAAAAGATACATATTGTTTCCTTGATTGCAATAGCCAATCTCTCCACTGCGTGAAAGGTTGAAGCAGGTACTATATGATCAATAATAAGTAAATTAAATACTTGTTACCTTTGGTGGTGCAACACAACGCATGTAAAAACAATGCTAATTTTTCTTAGGATTTGATAGATGACAAACGTGGGATCATTATAGTAAGTATGTTCTAGAAGCAGCTCCAACTCTACCTCCCATGTAAGCAAGACGGCACATGAGCCGTTTTGTAATTTCAGTTTAACCAGCTCCACTCTCCACTCATCATAATCTGCATCAAATAGTTTTGCTTGTTTGAATAAATTATGTAATTCATCCTAGATAGCCATGATATTAGTGTAGCATATTCTATGTATGTAGCATCTGCAATGGCAAAAAAATAGGGGCTTATTAAACAAATGTTGCCCCTTTATATTGTGCCCTCGTATGGCTCTATAAATGTCACTAATCTTGTGAACGGATTTACAACTATCAATATGCTTCTTGCTTAAGTCTAGTGGCACCACCATTAGCTTCATTTATATGTATGGGACTATTTTTAGGGAATTATGTATACCAGATAGAGATAGAGAGAACAACATAACTCGCACATCTCTTATTAGTATCGTATCTTGATCGTAAGTTACTCTCCATGTAATGGTGATTCATCATCTCTGAAAATTACACACGATAGACTAAAATTTAGGAACTTCACATAAATACATTAAATAAACGCATATCCAAACCGAACCTCAAGACATGATTGGCTGTTAGATCTGCTAATCTACGTAAGACGTTTCAAATAAGCAACTCCAAACTGCTTATCCATTGCAACTTATGTCACTCACAAATCAAAATGATCAAATAATTTATTTAATAGCAAAACCAAACACCTTGAAAATTCTTTTGTATCAAAACAGAATAAGCAGATAAGTAGTTCTAATAAGCAATCCCACACACCCCTAAATAAGTATTAAGTTTGTACTTACACCATCGAAGATCCGACTTGTTTCCTGCAATAGACCAACCAAAGAATGACTTAAAGAAGCAACAATTGTCATTGGCCGCCCACTACAAACCCGTACCTGAAATATAGTAGTCATCAATAAATCTCATTTTAGTGTCTCATATAGACATCAACAACATGAAGGTGCCTAACATAATCATAATCATCAACAGCTTCAGATCTACCTTGTGACCAATTAGGATTAGATATTATAACAATTGCAAAGAAGAGGATAAATACTACCTGCAATAACCCAAAAAATGCACAGAGATGATAATACAATCGTTAAAACATGTGGTCATGTGAAAGCATACCTCATTAAAACATCTTCATAACAGACCACAATAGATATACCATTTTAATAAACCTGCATATCAACATTCAACAAAATTATTCAAACTAATTTTTAATAAAATTTCGATTAAATGCTCAGATGAAGAGACGTAAGGTGTACCTAAATATCACCATGCAACTTCCACATTTATGAAACAATCTTGGCCAAAAATGTACCGGTCTTTGTAACGGTTAATGCTTCATGCGAATTTATAAAATTTTATATTGAGTCAATATTGGCTTCCAAATGATACCTTTCAAAAAAAATATTGCCTTCACAAATAAAATCAACAATCAAAAATTTTTAAATGTGTACAAAAGTACAAAACTAATCCTCAATTGATCATACATAAAAACTGGTCGGCTAACCTAATATGATTCAGTCGGATCAAAAACCAAAATTAGATTACCTTAACAAATTATTTGATATGTATAAAAAAAACAACATAAAAATCAAAATTATCACATATAACTGAGATTTTACCTTGGGTTAATGAAAAACAATCATTTTCTTTAATTCACAATCATATTCATGGTCCTGCAAAAAAACCAATCAAAAACACACAAAATCCACCTATGAATGAAAAAAGATCAATTCCAACGCAAACCTAAAGTAGAATCAAATGAAAACAATGATTCATTTGCATAAAATTTGAAAAGACATACCTGGTTGATCGAGGTTTTGTAAATCAAGATTAATGATCGAGCTTTGAGTAACTTTCATGTTAATACATGATTAGGGTTTGATGCAGTGAATTTGAATTCGGAATATGATACTTGTAGAGAATATTGTGTTTTTAAAAAACCTTTGATTTAGGAGTTTAGATGTAAATGATAATTAAATTGAATGTGCCATCAATATTTCCTTCAATATCTCGTATGCAGTTACAGGAATTGATTTTGTAATTGATAATTAGTTTTAAAGCAAAATATTTGTGGCGAGAAATTAAAGCATGACATTGTGGGATTGTATGCATTTAACACAAAAACCAACTTGCTCCATTGGTTAAGACTATGTTGCATGGGAGGAGAGACCAGGGTTCGATTCCCACAAGTGTCTACTTTTTTGTTCTAATTTCGTGTTAGAATGAGTTGCCAGCGTGTCAAGTGTTGTTGAGTCACATGATGACTCATATTATCCAGTCAGCACTTCATGCCAAGTGGCATTTGAGGGTCATGATACAGCTTTCAAAGCATCAAGTGCAACTCATATCTTGTCTCATATATATGTAAAGATTTTTGACTATTACATAAGTTGAATAGGACACACACGTGTATGATACATATATTATAAATTGCATACCAAACACAAGGAGTGACAATGATACATCTGATTTCATATCACCCTCTTATGAAATCGATAGTAATTCTGGATAGCAAACCATACACACCCTAAGAATTCAAGTCATACTTTACATGATAGATATTTTTGATAATTTTATTTTTAACGGCAAACTAATTTTGAAACACGCTCTACCAACATGCAGTGTCGGCTCTGGTAGCGGGCGAGCTGGGTGATGCGGCCGGTCGGAACTTAGATCCCCCCTACTTCCTTATGCAAATCAGTTTGGTAGGTGGTCGTTCGTTAAAATTTCCACATGAATAGTGATAGTCCTATGGTCAATTCCTATCAATAAACACACCCTTATCCACTATGGGTCCTATGATCAATTCTCCTAGCTTTAATGGAACTACCAAACATTAATACTACCGAAACAAAGGTGTTCTAAGACATGCTAAGAAAGTATACAAATAAAACGATATGAATGCGAGAAAACTAAATCATAATAACAACAATTTCATAACAAGGCCAACACCAAAGGTGTTTAGCCATTCATACTCATAAATGCAGAAAAATCAATGTTTAACATAATTAATGAAAATATGAATTCGATACAAAGAATATAAATGATAAAACTTATGATTGTAGCGTGAATTCTCCCTTGGAAATAGCTTGTATGCTTGCATAACTTCGTCCTCCTTGCACCTTAATTTCCTCCTGACTTTTGTGTTGTGAAAAGTGATGTTCAAAATGCGGAATTAGGCCTGTAATTATAGTCTCGACTTTGCTACGGCATAGCCATTAGGTTAGACTACGTCGTAGCCTTTGTAATATGTCACTATGCGTGTAGCTTGTTGAATAGCTACGGGCGTAAAACTCTCGTACACCAACCTACGACGTAGCTAAATGAGGAGCTATGCCGTAACTTCATCAAAGATCACGAAAATTCTTTTAAGTGTTGGAATGAAGATCTACGGCGTATCTTGAATGATAGCTATGCCCGTAGAAGTCTCGTAGTCACAACTACGTCGTAGCCACGAAGTTGGCTACGCCGTAGGTCATTAGTCAGCGTTGACTTCAGTCTTCAGTGTAAATGGATGCTACGGCGTAGGTAGAGAGATCATCTACGCCGTAGTTAGTGCAAAATCAGCATACTTCAATTATTTTCATTTATAACCTTTCAAATCCGCGTCTTTTCGTTCCAATGCTCATCTTTGCCCTAAAAATGAAATATAAACAAATAAGAGTATATATCCTAGTAAAATGACACAAAATATGAGCATAATAGGGGGAAATTAACATTTACATATCGGAACTATTTGATGTTATCACTGAGCGACCGCCCATGGCATCAAAATTTTATGGGCATCAAATGTTAGGTTCGTGTTATATTAGATGAATTATAAATAGGGCAAGATCAAATTTTGAACAAAATTTAGAAAAGTTGAAGCTTTTGACAATGGAAGATGTTTTGAAGAAAATTTACACGGAGAAGAAATAAGGTATTAAATTGACTGCATGGGATAGGTTGTGGGGCCAAACTACAATTTTCTTGTTTTATTCTTTTTTAGACAGTCGGGCGTTAACATGGTTAATGGGCCTTTTTTATTTATTTAATTTAGTCGTCAAATGTGTTATGTAAGAATATAGAAATTAATGAATTAAAGTCTTTAAGTTTTAAAAACATGTCTTATATTAATTCATTTATATAATACTTGTTCTCCCAAATATCCTTTTTTTAATCAATATAAATGATATCAGAGTATTTGTTTTTAAGAGCAGTCTACCAACTTTTAGGTTTGGGGTGTGGTATGATTTGTCTACATTATAATTTTTTTATACACCGCTACAATATAGCGAGAAAAGGTATGTTGTTATTGTTGTTGTTGTTGTTGTTGTTGTTGTTGTTGTTGTTGTTGTTGTGGTATTTTATGAAAATTCACAACGCTTTGTTATAGAAAATCTATGTTAAACACGTAATTTGTTGTTTATCTCATCATATTTTAACACTATAATTTTAAAATAAATTTTGGTGTAGGGATGAAACGCCAAGTATCATTAATTTTCAAATCTTTAAAAGATCGTGTCTAATTTGTTTAAATGGGCATTTTTTTGTTAACTCGCCCGTCCAAAAACTCAAGGCCGGCCCTGCCAACATGCAAGAAGATATGAAAATACGGTAACAACTAGTTCATACAATGATACAAGTCTTCGGATCAATGAAATCCATAAAAGAGACAAAATCGTTGTAGTATAGTTGTGAAATAAAAAAATGTGTCACTATTAACTATTTAATATAAAACAAGGAAGATTCAAACAACAAGGTCTTAACAAAGCCGTTGTAGTAGGGTTTAGGGTGGTAAGTATTCCCGCCTGTCATGCGGGTGACCCGAGTTCGATCCCCGGCAACGGCGTTTGTAATTTTTATAAAACTTTTAACTTTTGTACCCTTAAGAGAATGTAAATATTTTTCAAAAACAAAGGAACAACCTTAAAATGTTAAAATGCACATACATTTCTGAATCATATTCTTCACTCATTGGCGTTTATAATTTTTATAAAACTTTTAACTTTTTTACCCTTAGGAGAATGTAACTATTTTTGAAAAACAAAAGAACAACCTTAAAATGCGCATACATTTTGGAATCATATTCTTCAATCATTTTACACCATTAATCACATCTTCATTATTTTCATATACATTGTAAATTCAGAACATACCTTGGTTCTTTTGATCACAAACAACGATTAAAAACATAATGGAATTTATGGATAGCTCACGTCAATCTTTGATCCCGTCCTTCCTCTACAACTCTCATAGCCGATTCAATGACTTTGAACGTTCAAACGTGAACTTTTCGTCGTTGAGGTCTAAGGATGTGGTTCCATCGTCGAAAGGAAGTTTTGTGGTTCAGGCTCCTAGTGAGCCAGGGAAGATCAAGATGTTTTCTCCGGCTTATTATGGAGCATGTACAACCGGTGGTATTCTTAGTTGTGGTCTTACTCATATGGCCGTGACTCCATTGGATCTCGTCAAATGTAATATGCAGGTTGTTTTTTTGTATCAAAATGATAATTCAATAAATTTTACTAATCACAAATTGACAATAAGTTTTAGTAACATTTGATGCATAAACTAATTAACTTGGCTTTGATTCGCTTTAGGTCCATTAAGCTCTAAGGATCTTTTAGAATAGGCATATGCTTATTGGTTAGGATAAACGCCTAAAAACAAAGAAAATAATGACACAGTGATTCATGTTGTTGATGAAATGAATGTGATCCATTTAGAAATAGGCATATACTTTGGCACGTTGACTCAAAATCCATTCATGTCGTCAACAATTTCAATTCTAGCACATATTTTACACGGATTTCTTACACGTTACTTGGTCGTGGACGCATTTGGTGAGTAACCCAACCAACCCTATACTTGTGAGAAATGATTTGACGAGGCCTTTAGCCATTAACTTGTAGTGCTACTTGTACCACTTGCGTATTGTTTAGCTAATTAAAAAAAAATGCGCAGTCATGATGATGAACACTATTAAAAAGTTATAACACTAACGACTATCTACTGGTGTAGATTTCTTACTTTTCCCTATTAAAAGGTCAACTAACTTTCTAGAAACTAGAAGCACATGTTCCCTGAAGTAATTTTCACAGCTGCGCCTTTTGGAATATTTTTACGACACAGTGATACACTTTGGCATATGTTAATGTCGTTAAACAAATATCATATGGTGCGTTGTCACTTGTATATGCAGTTTAATTTAGGGATAAATAGTAAAATAGACCGGGCAACCAACGGTTGGGCATTTCTAGGCCAATTTTTGAAAATTCCCGTTTTAGCCCAGGTTGCCCTGGGCAACCATCGTATAGCCAACCACAGAGTGCCACGTCAGGGCAACTTTTGTGTTTTTTGGGCAACTTTTTGGTTTTTTGGACACTTGTCAAAATATTGGTGGCTATATGATAGTTGCCCAGGGCAACCTGGGCTAAAATGAGAATTTTCAAAAATTGGCCTAGAAATGCCCAACCGTTGGTTGCCCGGTCTATTTTACTATTTATCCCTTTAATTTAATATCCAAATTTTCAGATAAACCCAACAAAGTACAAAGGTATAGTTTCTGGTTTCGGAGTATTGCTCAAGGAGCAAGGAGTGAAAGGATTCTTCAGAGGTTGGGTTCCAACTTTGCTCGGTTACAGTGCACAAGGTGCTTGCAAGTTCGGGTTTTACGAATTCTTTAAGAAAACATACTCTGACATCGCTGGTCCTGAGTATGCAACTAAGTACAAAACATTGATCTTCCTTGCTGGTTCTGCATCTGCTGAATTTATAGCTGATATTGCTCTTTGTCCATTCGAGGCTGTTAAGGTTCGTGTCCAAACAACGCCTGGATACGCCAAAGGTCTGTCTGATGGCCTTCCAAAGTTTATTAAGGCCGACGGTGTTTGTGGGTATGAGACTGGCATTTACTAGTATTTTGTAAATTGTCCGAGAAAAAAAAGTATTTAACCTCTACCTGTGTGAGAACACTGACTTACTATGTTTTATTTTATTCTTTTGCAGGCTTTATAAGGGGCTAGCTCCTCTTTGGGGACGACAAATTCCATGTAAGTTGATAACCTAGAAGTCTATTAGACATATGGATGAATATTACGTTTCATGTGCTCATCAAGTAATCATGGGTGTCATCAAATAATATCTTACTGACCATCTAGTGCTCCATATTCTTTATAATCAACCTACTACTATATTCTATACTGTTTTGACCCGTTCCCCTTTGAGCTAGACGAGTTTGAGATAAAGCACAACCTAAATTAACTTACTTGGCGTGAAATATGATATCTATTACTTTGGTGAATGACACAAGTGAAACATGTGTGCATTTTCAGATACAATGATGAAGTTTGCATCGTTTGAGACAATTGTGGAGAACTTGTACAAGTATGCCATCCCCGTGCCAAAGGATCAATGCAGCAAACAGTTGCAACTTGGAGTGAGCTTCGCGGGTGGCTATGTGGCTGGTGTACTCTGTGCCATTGTCTCACATCCGGCTGATAATTTGGTCTCTTTCCTCAACAATGCCCAAGGGGCTACTGCTGGTGATGTAAGTGTCTTAATATCTTCATTTCATCCGAATACTTTTCACCCAAATATTTTCATCTATAGATTCTGCACATAACATTTTAGCAATTGTATTGTTACTATTACTAAAGAATTACCTATTTTGAACACAACATGTTTTGACCGAAACATATTTATTAATATGGCCCATAAAACTTATGGTTGCAGGCTGTCAAGAAACTTGGTTTGGTTGGTCTATTCACCCGTGGTCTTCCTCTTCGTATCTTTATGATTGGAACTCTTACGGGAGCACAATGGGGTATCTACGACGCTTTTAAAGTTTTTGTTGGACTGTAAGTTTTTTGCTTATTTTACACTGTTCAAATCATTTCAAAAGAAACGACGAAATTTGTAGTTTGTCATATGATTTTCTTGCATGATGAAACATTTGTTTTCTTTGTAGGCCTACCACTGGTGGCGCTGCTCCTCCTGCTAAGTAAACTCTAGGCAACCAGACAAAGTTAAGCGGTTTTGTATTGTTAAGAGCATGTAGAATGCTCATGATTAATAACATTACGTTAGCTTATTTTACACTTCTTTGGGCCATTATTTAATGAGGCGTAGGACACTCCTCTTACTAGATTATATTTATCACAAATGCAAAGAAAAAAAAAGGACTTGTGAGATATTTTGATTCTATACAACTTGTATAAAAGAACTCAATCAAAATTTAGATTTATTACCATCTTGTTGCAGTTATTCATGTGCAGATGTGTTCTCCTTTTCATCAAATAATTTTGCTCAACTAAATAGACAATCAATTAAGGGACTGAAACAGAACTAGATTCAGAAGTGACCTTTTGCTATTACTGGACCCTTCTAGCTCGATAAGGTCAATTCAGGTTACGATTATGATATGAGTATGCAAATTCCTATCTCCAAAAACATTGGAGCATAAACATACTGCATTTAGATTTTTTATACTTAAAAATGTTTCCTCTTGATGTAAGCAAGTCTAGTGATTTTAAATATAGTTGAAATGCTATATTTAGACCTGATATTGTGGGACACAAATCAAGGATCACACATGGGTAGGAAATATTATTGGTGTAACATGGGTTCTTATATATATTCAAAACAACATTAACTTATGGAGAAAATATGTAATTCTTTTTACATCAAAACAAGCCAAAAAAATGGAAATAAAACGTATGATGAACTTGCAACACAATAAAAAATATGAATATAATAATTTTTTATAATTGACTCATAAAATTTTGTTATGAAAAAGGGATTCGGTCCATTTCTCCCATAAAACAAATAAAGTACATCGTACAAAAGAAACAATAATACAATGAGAAAATTACCAAAATGGTAAAAAAAATTCACCATTGATCCACTATATAGTTATTTTCAACACATTTTTCTGAAAATGGTCATGCTCGACTGCTTAACTGTTCGACTCCACTTAATTTTTGACACGTGCCATTCCTTTGTATTTTTTTGGTACATAAAGTATTTTTTATAGTTTTTCGCTTGATTGATTGATTTATAGTTTTTTGATTCGTATTTGAATTTAACTTGATTGAATTTATGGTTTTTCGCTTTGTATTTTATATTTTACTACCTTTAACTTATCAAACTTTATATATTTTTTTCCATAATTTTGTTTCACAATTTAAAAAAATAAAAAAATAAAATAAAATATAAAAGTAAAATAAAAGTAAAAGGATCTCGGTATTCCTATAAAAGGTCTCCAGTAACCAATCCCTAAAAAATATAAACAAACAAACCCTCACTTTTATAAATCCACATCTATTCATCTGCAAAACAGAAACATCCAATCCAAACACACACACACAAAAATTTTATAAAAACAATGACAGAACCACAACCACCATCAGACACCCACCACCACCCCAACGGCACCACCACCACCACCACAACCACCACCCTCCTCACCACCGTCCCACCACCACAAGCCACCACCACCACCGCCCCATCCGACCCACCACCACCCACCAAACGCCAACGCCGCCCCAGCGTCCGTCTAGGCGAAATCGGTGACCAGCTATTCGAAACAACCAACACCAACACCAACAAAAGATCCATCAATAACCAAAAATTCAAGAACCCTTTATCTAAAGACTCAANACCACCACCACCAACCCATCCGACCCACCACCACCCACCAAACGCCAACGCCGCCCCAGCGTCCGCTTAGGCGAAATCGGTGACCAGCTCTTCGAAACAACCAACACCAACACCAAAAGATCCATCAATAACCAAAAATACAAGAACCCTTTATCTAAAGACTCAAAACCCACCTCAAAAAGTATAAAAAGTTTGAATCTTGGTGGGTCCCACAACAATTTTAGTGACAGTGGGTGGAAAGTGAAATCGAAAAACTCGAAGAGGGTTAGGTCCAATTGGGGGGCTTTAAATGATGATGTTGTTGATGATCTTGGTATGGATGATTATGATGATGTGGATAGATATAGTGATCAAAGCTTGAATGTGTCTAGGGAGGGGGGTGAGTTTCGGGTTTCGAGTGGGCCGAGTGATAATGTGGAGATGGAGAGGAATGGTGTGAGGGTGTGGTTGAATCAGATTGGTTTAGGGCGGTATTATTCGGTTTTTGAGGTACATGAAGTTGATGATGAGGTTTTGCCGTTGTTGACGTTGGAGGATTTGAAAGATATGGGGATTAACGCGGTTGGATCTAGACGGAAGATGTTTTGTTCAATTCAGAAGCTTGGGAAAGGGTTTTCGTGATGGTTGGAGCAGTTTTGAGTAAGGAAACTGAGCGGGAAAGTGGATCAGAAAGACAAATTGTCTGAAGCTGGTTTGCGACTTTTTTTTGTGTACTTTCGTTGTAACGATAGAATTGTTTTGTTTTTTTTGAGTTTTTTTTGTTATGGTAATAATTGACTTGAACTGATGTGGAAGTTTATGGTATATAGATGAGTAGTTTAATGTAGCAACTAGCGATAGCTTGGCTTTTGTTGTCTAAGAGAAAGCAATAGATAGTTAAAACGATATGTGTAGAATATGTATGATAACAATTTATAGCTCATGAATTGTTGACGACTGTTCTTTTTTTTACTGACTGATAAACCGTTGATATGTCGATGCTTTAAGTCATATGGTGTATGGTTAATGCTTTTTGTTGTGGAGTTAGTACTAATGCAACTATTATTGGTTCATGCCTGTTGCAAATACTTTATCGCAATTAGAGTATTAGCCAGTTTGTTTTTATAGAAAATGGCAGGCGTCTGTATCTTTAAAGTTTATGAGTATGATGGACTGATGAGTTGCATTGATTATAGATATAATGTATAAAGGCCAAATGCCGCAAATAGGTGCTACAATATTGGACATAGGTTTATACTTCATAATCTTTGAATACATGTTATAAGCCAGGGAATGGCCTTTCTTGAAAATGTAATAATGCCTGTTCTGTTACCTTGTATCTGCTGCTATAACCAGTTATAATAGGTTAGTTTTGCTTTCAGTTTCTGATTGATTTTAAGCTAAAAAAGGAATGCATATTCTGCAACTGTTTGTTTTGTTTTTGACTGTTGGGATGGAAAACATTCTTTTTTTGGAAAGAAAAATTGACAAATAAAAAAGTTTATGTGCTTCTAGAAAGGGCAAAATAGCAAGTAGTGTCACACTCTTACCAATCAACATGATAGACTTGACATTGCATAAAGAATAGCAGCATGCTTTCAATCTGTTAACAACCCTAGTACTTAAATTTAGGAAATTACACAAGAACATTACAACCAGTGATGATTATCATGATGATGCCTCGAGGTTGATTTTGAGCTTGAATCAGAGAGACCCAAATGTCTGAACACGTCTGGTCTGAGACACTTTTTTGGGTACTTAACGAATATTGTTTTTGACTTCAAGTTATGGTATACATTGGCTGAGGAGTTGGACGTAGCAGAAACTCGCCTGATGTTAGAAGAAACAGCAGTTGAAGAATATATGCATTATAGTTTATAGTTGATGTTTTTCGCCTAAGTATTCCCATCTTACTGTTCTAAATACTCAGAAAGCAATGGGTGACTTCTTGATGATGCGTGACATTACTTCACATGGGGGCATGTTTTGTGTTTTTTGTTGTGCGTATTGACATTTTGTGCTAATGCAATTCTCTTTGGTTCATGCCTCCTGCATATACTTTATCACATGTTATAGGAGTAGGATTAAGTAGTATTCATTGTAGAATTAACAATAGTTAAAGGCCTATTGTTAAAGTCCAGATGTTTGGTTTTGTTATACTTTTTGCTTACATGTTCTTGGGCATGACCTGTGCTTTCTTGAAAATGTTATACTTGTTCAGTTGTTCTGTCCCTGTGTATGGATCAGCGTTTAAACTAAAGTCCGCTCCTTTTAATAGTTACAGTGATTTTCTATTTTTTTATTTTTATTTATTTTATTTTTTTATATATATTCTTTTATCGTTCATCAGAAACTATGTTCCTTTATGCTAATGGTAACACTTTGTATGACTAATTTGCAAGACGGTGATAACCGGTAACACCGACCGGTTCACGCTCATTGTATGAATAATATATTCGGAAAACACACAACATATGATTAAAGTTTAATATCTTTTTCCACCTGCATACTGTAAAGTGAGAAACAAACATGCTTAGCAATCATTTCAAATACAACAAACTACAATATCAGCTGTTAACAAAGAATAAATACACGAATTTTTGCGGCCTCCAATTCTCTAAATAAACAACAAAGATTTTCTTGAATCGTTCTTGATGCTAGAACTTGGAAACAAGAATGTAAATCTTTGAACATAACTCTTGGCTCTAGTCAAATTTGTACAAATATCAGCCGTTACAAATAGTACCAACAAAGATCCAATAGGTGGCTTTTCAAACCAAGTACCCCTGGACCTGGCTTTTGAGTGACTTGACAGCTGCATCAAACTCTAAAATTATGTTTTAGTCAACCTTGACAGTTATGACATTTTTGTCTTGGCTGGAAAATATATTATGCGGAACAGGTTAACAACCGCGCTTATAACCTGATATTTAGTATCATTTTGTTACTAAGATGACAGTAATACAGTATAAGGTATTAAGGTGTTCACTGAGGGGGTGTTTGGTTAAGTTAATTTGAGGTGCTTAATGACTTATTATATTTTAAAAATACAATAACTATAACAGTTATTAACAAGAGCTTGTAAAATGCTAAAATATAGTTTTTCACAAAAGCTCTCTACACACAACAAACTGCAAAAGGCCTTTACATATAATGTTCTGCAACAGCCATAGGAAAATGTTTTCGGGGTAAAAATGGGCACGGTTTAACGCAACACACAAATAGTGTCGGATCCTCATGGGTAAGATATGGGTCGGTTGGAAAAGGACCAAATGGTGGTGCTAATCATTGAGACACATTATAACCAAAAACCATATTTATAATACCAAAAGGTATTATAATATGGAGATTTTATATCTTCAATTCCATTGTTTATGAGTTGTCCATAGAATCGAAGTATAGAGATTTTGATACAAAAAGTATATTGGGTGCTGTAAGGCTTACTATCTTTCGATTCGCTCATGTTAGATTCACATGTTTTGCTTTACCTATGCTTATTCCTATAAATGTACATATGGCCCAATAATTACTCTACCCGAGCCACAAAAGAACGCAAAAGAACAGGAAAACACAAAATTTAACATATGTCAGGTAAGTTTAGTTACTGTTAAGTCTTTAACCATATCTTCCCTTGTATGAACAGCCGAAATGTGTTGCTTACTTGAGCTAATAGTTGAAGGGTGGCTAGTATGTCGTTTGCTAAGAAAATAACAATTGCCTATCTCCCTTCCACCAAAGTCCATATCTGAGTAACTGGGTTGTTTGTAGGATGGAAATTAGTGAAGCTTCACAATTTTTTTGTATAAAGTGTGTAATGATATGCATTCTAAGTCTTCGATTTTCCTCAACTTTGAAGAGCCATGTACTATCATCTGGACTTTTAGTTATTGCAATGCAGCATCCTTCTCTTGGTCCTGCACCAGGCCCAAATCTGGACACACGCGAGAATGGGGCAACATGTCCAAGGCGAAGAGGTTGGTCTCACGTAATCCTTAATGTTTTCCATTTGAAATTTCAAAAGGTTTCCTTGCATTTATTTCTTATCAGTTGCCAAAGGATTCTCAAGTAAGTAGCTACTGGTATCGCTAAAGATACACTAGTACACAACTAATATCGAAGCAACGTAAGTTTTCAAATAGATACCATTTTGATTATATTAGCATTGATTTCATAAAAATCCATTTATATTGTTGTGTTATAGCTATCTGCACAATCAGGTTGAGATTAGCGTCTTAACCAAAAAAATGAACAGGTTGAAACAAAGTGTACTCAAAACCATAGAACCTCCTCTTTGACTTTGTTATAACATAACTGGAATTACTGTTGTATTAACATAATGAATTATAACTATATTTAACATGTTAATTATTTGCATATCTCGAAGAAATGTACAGAAAAGGTGTTGGTCATTTGGCCTAAACCCAATCCATGTAGACAAGTAAAAATGACCCGTTTTGACCCGAACTCGTTTTGACCCATTGATCAACTTCTTTGACCCCCTCATTTTCCACCTTTGGTCTAAATGGATAACTTTAAAAAGATGTTGTTTGAGTCGATGATACGATGGGCGTTTCTCAGATCTTTTATATCCTCAACTTTTTTTAGAACGACTCTATTCTCAACTGACCTACTATTAATTGTGTTGTACATGTTTATCATAGCATTGGAATCATTGCACATTTATGCACTTTGTGCACAATATCATGTTATGTGTATTTAACTTCATCTTTTATTTATGTTTACTGGTTTGTGGTTTGTGATAATGCTTATGCGGTGGATTTGCCAAACACTATGGGGGCGTTTGGTTCACCGTCTTTGGGTGGTTTTCGTTGGTTTGTATTTCGTTGGTTTTTAAAGACGGTGTTTGGTTGGTCGGTCAACCGGGTTTTAAATGCGTTGAAAAAAAAAAAAAAAAATGAGGGTATAAGATATCACTCATGGAGGGGTGGTTTTCGGTGGTTTTCATGGTTTGGATTTATTTATTTTTTTTTTTNTGCATCTTCTTGGTTGTTAAGGTTTTTTTTTTTTTTTTCAAATCTGATTTTGTGTCAACCAAACATGATTTCGAATTTTTAACCCCACCATTTGAAACACCTCTATGTTAAAAATACTCCAGGTTTTTAAATCCACGTTTTTTGAAAAAGTGAACCAAACGGCCCCTATGAGTATTTTGAAGACATTCAATGTGTCGGATATTTATGAGTTTCACCCCGAGGATGTGACTGAGGGCGAAAACTCGAGGATGAGTTCTTTTAAAGTTGGGGGAAATGATGAGGACAAGATTGAGGAGTTAGCGGAGAAGTATATGGAGCACTTGGAATGTGGCAAAGAAGCTCGAAGGAAGAAAACGTCGTTCGTTTTGTCTACGGCATAGGGCCAAAGCCTTACCTATGTCGTATATGCTACTGTCCATTTTTTTTGCTATTTTCGTGGCTTGTCTACACCGTATAAGGAAGACATCCTTTGCGACGTATACATGTCGATTGTAGTTGACTTATTTTAGTTTAAGACGGTTCTATACGTGTTTTGGTTACTTTTTCCCCAGGTTTGGTTTTCTTATAAATATAGGGCTTGAGTTTATTGTTTAGGCATTCAATAATCAATATTATTCTTGACTTTTTAGTCTTTAAATCATTTGTGATTTGGTTTAATCTGTGTTAGGGGTTTATCCATGCTTCCGTTCTACGTCAGTTTTGTCTAAAATTTTCAGGTTCTTTGATTGCCAAATTCACGTGTCTATGTTTGTACGTACCGATTTGACAGTACTTAGGGTCCTCAGTACGACTTAGTTTGGCCTGTGTTCCCCCTGTTCAAAAGAAGATCTCTCTTCTTCTTCATTCTCAACAGGAATGCATACAAAAAATTTCTCTTCCATATAGATCGTCGTGGCATGATCGAATACTTAAAATCTTATTCAAGTTTAACATTAACATAGGCTAAACACTTGAACTTCTTCAGAAATATTCAACAACCAAAATGAATGAAGACGTGTATGTGATTTGAATCAATCTAAACGACATGATGTACCAAAGATCCTGTTGAGGCATTTAATAAGACGAAGACATTTAGACAAAGCCATCGATGCGGAGTTGTGGCATTTGAGACTTGGGAGAACAACAAACAAAGAAAAGGCACTTTAATTTTTTATTTTTTAAAAATCTTAAGCCAAACAATGTCAGTTTAATAAGATTCTACCCCGAAGCTTGCATACTCAAGAACCACAAGTTCACTTTTCTTTTTGGTGAACTTTGATGTGCAATTATCATCCCCAACAAGTGATGTACGTGTCTGCACTTTAATAGTTTTGAATTTCTCACTCCAAGGACGATAATTGCACAACAAAGTCACCATGGAGACTACGCATGCACTTTCGAAAAGACTAGACTACACCTACGATTTCGTCAAATCATAAGGACGTCTTTTGCAATTTACTCTATTATCTATTTAAAAATGTTTGGCCTTTTGTATCAAGACAATATGCTGAATTCACANATCCATATCAAAGAAAGGTCTAACCGTTAGTAGTAGTATCAATTGCTCGTTGATATATCGACTTTTTTACTTATCGAGCTATCAGAGTTATCATAGGGTCAGCTCTTTGAAGTCAAAGATAGTTGCAGTTGCTGCAGCAAACAAACATACTGTTGTGGTCAGATTCGGGTGAGGTTTTCACTTGGGGATGCAATACAGAAGGCTAGCTCAGTTATGGAACCTCAAATTCTAGTTCCAGTTACACACCGAGGCTCAAATTCTAGTTCCAAGGCCAGCTCAGTTACGTGACATTGACATGGTCTCTGGTCAGGAGTTCTAAGGTATGTGTTGATGCATAATCTGGCGCGGGTCGATTCAACGACTCTCCTTGGGCCGTTAGTCGTCTTCTCGAGCCCTATTAGACCTGTCAACAACGAAAACCCGTTAGGAGTGGACCCGAGGCCGTAGCCCCGGGATCCACCTCCGACGGTCAAGTTAGTATAGATGCGATGTAGCATATATGAGTTATTAGGTTTAGGGTAACCTGTTGTAATCTGCTGAATAAAGAGATCCCATCCATGTATTTATAAGGGCATGGATTAGGGTTTTAGGTGTAGATTGGGCCGTTAGTCGCCGGGTCTGGCCCATTGTCTGGCCCAGTCCGGACTATACGTATACAGTATGCTTTCTTTTACAAATGCTACTGCTCTTCTGCAGGAGGTAAGAACCATTATCTGAATAGTGTTTAAGAAAGAGGTTAAAAATGAGTATTTGTTAGGTATGTGGTTCAGGTCAAAATGGCCAGTTTTTGTTCGGGTTGACCTGAAGCACTTTTAGGTTTAGTGAAGTTATTATTTTATATGTGGTGGCATATATGATTTACAAGCTTCTATTCTGGTTAACCTGAAATACTTTGTGTTTAAATGGTAGTAACTTTTGACCCATTTTATATTATTCTACTCTAATATACCCGGACCCCAGTTGACCCATCAGCGATTTAACATAATTTACCAATTTATAACCTGAATTGACCTATGCAAGTAGGTAGTGTTCGCCGAGAAGGCTGCAAGTCTGCAACTAACGTTTGAGGAATATCTTTTTCAGATTAATTACTATTACTTATCATTATAAGCTTTATGTTTATGCATTCAACTAAAATCCCTCGTATGATATAATCTGAAGATGTTAATTATTGTTATATCATTGCAGATCTGGTGTTATGGAGTTTGACGAAGATGTTAATTGTTGCTAACTATGGAGGTTTAGCTTGGGCATTGTGGGCTAAATCAAGCTTTTTGTTCAATTTCTTGTCTTTGTTGTAGAATAGAATCTCAAAACTTTCATGTACTAATCTTTCTGTGTTATACTATATAAATATGATATTCTTATTGGGTCTTGCAATTGTGTAATATTACATATATATTTTATATGTGTCTAGCGCATTACTATTTCAATTGAAAAAGAGCGATACGGGAGGTTGTGTGGCTAAAATAGTGCTGTGATATACGGCGACTTAGATTGCGTCATATCTAGCGACGTCTTTATAAAATAGCGATGCAGATAGCAACTCAAAAGGCGACATTGCCAGATATAGCGATGCGTATAGCGACTTGGTTAGCGACATTTATGAAACTTTGCGACGCATATGGCGATTTAAATTAGTGATGTCGCTATTATTTTAGCAACATGTTATAACATGTCGTTATACTTGTCGCTACCATTAGCGACGTAACTTACATGTCGCAAAAATTTGCGACTCATTTACAGCGACTAGCTGTTTGAAGTTGCTAATAATGTCACCGACTTAAAATATGTCGCTAAACGCGTCGCTAAAAACATTGCTAAAAGGCTTTTTAGTAGTGTATAAATCTATCCATCTTTTCTACCACTTATATCATTAATATCCATTTTAATTCAATAAAGAGGTTACTATCTTTGCTTGAATTGCAACCAATATCCGTATTGACCAATTTTTAAACTTTCGTACATGCATAACTGCCTTTAATTAGTCAACATGTACTTCTTTCATGTTAACTTCAGTTTTACAGTAAGTTAGCCACCCACATAGGATCTTGTTTCTTGCATTTATCACAAGTCACCATTTTAATTAAATCTAAAGAAAAAAGCAATATGACATTAACTCGATGTATATAGTATGTGACAATGTCAATAACTTCTTAGTCGATAACCAAAGGTATACCTTAATAGTAAAAACTCTATTTATTATCTAATAATTGCTCAAAATATTGGCTGTAAGAGTATAGATTATAAGGTTGGATGTAACAAGGAGGTGAACTTACGCGTGGTTTCTCATTTCTTTCCCTCTTCATCAGGGACGGAGCCAGAAACAAATATTACCGGGTGCACAAATTTAACTGTAGTATAATAGAGTTTAAGATGCTAACTAAATAAGACTAAAAATACATTTCGATTGACGGGGGTCATTTAAGGTACATTTGGGAAAAATTGATGTTTTTTCTTAAAATTAACACTACGTCGAAAAAATTCATAGGTGTCCCGGGCACCCACGGGACCCCGCCTGGCTCCGTCCCTGCTCTTCATGCGTAAGCACTATTATGACGCTTAAAGAAGATGCGTGATCCATGGACGGACCTTCTTAGGGGCTAGGGAGGGCTGTGGCCTTTCCAAAATTGTAGGGCAACCCTAATATGCATGCTGCGCAAGATCCGGTTAATCAAGCGAAAAGTGATGTGCATACCTCTAATACGTATATTCATGATGATTTAAGTGATATCGTCACTAAGAATCCATTTGGTTCGCTTATGGATGAGGTGACCAATTCTGAGATGGGGCCTGAGGTTGGGGTGACACAAGGGGAGCAAAGCAGTCATGTTATGGAGATTGATAGTGACACTGAGGTTTATGAGTCTATTGAGGTTGGTAAACCAAGTACCCCTATCGTCGAGAAAATTGATAAGCTTGAAAAGCTCATTATTGATGGGATAGGAACGCTTGTGGATGATAATGGGAAACCTGTTCCGGTGGTTGAGGGGATTAAGAAGGGTAATCCTTTCTCTAAGGTAGGTAATGTGGTTGTATCTGATAGTGATGATGAGGTTCTTGAGCCTGACGATCCTATGAGTAGTTACTTGTCATCAGCTGGAGGACAAAACGAGCTTGAAGGTTATTTTTCTGATGATTACGCTGCCCAGGTTCTTGATTTACCTGGGCAATTGGAGGAATTTAACAAGATGTTTGATTTTAAGGTCCAAGGCAAGTCGAGGAAGTAATATGCGATGTTGATTCGTGCATGTTTTTTCTTTCATGGTTGTTCTAGTTTTTCGTAGCTAGTTGTTCATTTATGGCATGTCATAAATGTTCTAGTGGTTGTTCAAGCGGTTGCTTGAGGTTAATGTGGTACTTCAGCCACATTCCATTGTACTTTAAAAGTTTTTTTGGTTAATATATTTTACCAGGGTGGAGATCCCTTTACCCAAAAAAAAATTGTAGGGCAATAGTGCAATATTTTGATATTTTAAGGGGAGTTTTATTTCCTAATTAGTTGGCCATCCTAAAAATTTGGCATCTAAAACTCAGCTCATCAATATGACAATACCAAAAAAGTGAAATAGCAGTGTATACATGTATTCTCTCTAATCACAATGGATGTTTTGATAATTTCTTTTGGTGTCTTTTGAAACGCAGTTTCGTTGTATCATGTTTCTTTTGAAATAACCATGTCTATGTTTTAATAAAGTAAAACTAGTTAAAACTTCTAATATTTTCGGCCCTTCCAAAAATAATTGTCAAGTTCCGTCTATGGCGTGATCAAGATTAAAAAAAAAAAAAAAAAAAAAAAAAAAAANTATTTGGCTCTCTGCGCTATCGAAAGAAAGTAAATTATATGTAGTGCAAGTTGGATCTTTAATTTTGTGTTCATACGAGATATAGATAATTTGTATAAGGTTGAAGAGTAAAGACGATATAAACGTAGTAAATGCCGCTAAAGTAAAGTTGATACAATCATGACACATTTCACTTGAGCGGACCCATGTTTATAAATGATAAAGTTCACGATGTTTTTTTATCACAACGCGATGAACTAAATAATACATGTGACGTAACGTTTATGGACCAGGTTAAGTTAAAGAAAAAAATATGACTTTTGGCTAAAAGTTACACTACAGGGTAAATCCAAAAACTCCCGGTTCCGCCCCTGCCTCATAAGACTGGGCATTATGGGTGGTGGTCGACCACCTGGTGTTGCGCCACCGGCACGCGTTAACCCACTACTCAACTTTTCAACCGCGTGCGGAGGTCCAACTTATGCGCTAGTTTGGTGGTCTGCATTACCGAACCGATTGACATCTTATTTTTTATTATTTTTTATTTTTTTGTGGGGGTATATTTGTATAAATTAAGGTATTTTTATAAAGAATTGCTTGGCATATTCTATTTATTATTTGCACACTCAAATATATAAACTGATAAAGTCTTGCAAATAATAAATGTACAAATGATGAATGCATATAAAGTGTGCAAATAAAAAATTAAAGTGTGCAAATCATTAGCTATTTTTATACATTTAGTTTGGTGATGATTATAACACTACTGGATAGTAATGTGACGCTCACCGTGCCGAGTTTTGTATACTTCCGGCTTAAAAGAAACACAAAATTAGTTACAAATTCTCGATTGCACTAACAACATTCAATACACGATGTACAGGTAGTTATGAAAGATAGGTACAGTCATAAAAGACTGCATGTATTATAAAATAAAAATTTTAACTAAAAAGCAACCTTTTAAGAAATTAGAACGACTCTTTTGGCAAAAAGCAAATAATTTTGGAATATTTATCCTCGTAATTTGTTATTAATGACAGCCTCATTTTCGCCCTTTTTGCATGTGACTCTATAGTATATACGCATAACGCACTCATCAATGAGTTTGTAGTTTTGCACACACGGCCAATATTTATATACTACAGTAACATATACATGAGTTTGTTTTTGTAACATTTAGACAGTGGTGAAAAAGTATCGAAGACGTATTTTCGAGCCTATTTATCATGTGTTTTTGTTGTCGCATTCACAAAGCACTCGTTTTAAAAGAGAAGTTAGTGGACTCGGTCAACTTAAAGTCTCAGTCGTAAAAGAGTCATGTGTGGGCTAAAAGTGAGTTGCGTGAGCTGTTTATACGGGGTATATTTGTGTATTAGTGGGGTATATTTTTTAGGTTAAGTTGTTTGCATAGTCACATAATTCGTTACAGTAGCCACGAATTGCGATCCAGTTCGTTCGATCCAAAACATGGTACGAAATCGATCCGGATCGACCGGGATCGCGACTTGGATCGGTGATAATGGCGTTCCAGAATTTAATTGATACTCGAATCGGACCTGAGCAATTCGCGATCCAGTTAGTTCCGATTCGTGTTCCAATTAAATTCGATTCGCGATTTATCTACATTAATTTTGTGAGCTGTCATGATTTCAAATATATACTTCTATTTATAAAGTGAATATATTTCTCTGTCAATTATGATTTCCTTGTAGTTATTTTGGAACAAGATCCTCTGTCAATAAACATTATGGCAGAAATACAATATATAAAGAAAGTCTCAAGATGTCAAATAACTTATTTTCATTAGCACAAAGTTGTAAGAATGGTGTTTGGTAAAACTTTTTTATTATGCTTCTTTGAATGAATATGAGAATATGATTAGTATTATATTATGAATGTTTGGAACTTTGGATTTCAAATTTATAAAAATATGTTGATTATTAGCTACATTGGTACATCGTACCACATTACTTGGTACACCGTACCGAAGCGATCCCAAATGAACCTAACCCCTTCGAACCGAATTTTAGGTGCCTACCGAACCACGATCCCGATCCCCGATCCCGTACCGGAGCGATCCCTGTTCCATGTGACTATGGTTGTTTGTCTTATTACATTAAATTGGTGATAAAGGAAGAAAAATGACGTGACACTAATATGATAATGATAAATTTGATTATGATAACTCCTTGTTACCACTAGCTTTAAAGAATTTATTTTACACCAATAGAGAAAAGGATGTGAAATTATGATAGGAGTAAAACAAGTTGATGCACATATAAATTTATATTAACAATATTCATATAGTGCTTTCGTCTTAATTTTATTGAGAAATGCTATATTTATAAAAAGTATACAAAATTATATTCACACAATAATTTGGTAACCAATTATGGAAGAGAAAAAAAGGAAATTATAATGCAAAATTATTGGACCTCTACACATGAGTCATTTTGTATATATAATTTTGTGAACTCTTTGTGAATATGGCATTGCTTACTTTTATTATGCATCTTTTTTTGGTTGTTTTAAAATTTATTGCGCATTACTATATAGAGTTATGATCAAATGAGAAGAAAAACTAAAATGAGAAGGATGAGAAGAAACCACAACCACACATTTGAGATGCACCTACAAAAATAGATGCATCTCCCCTTAAATTTCTCCCTCTTATTTGAATTGTGTGGTTGGAAACTTTTCTCACTCTTCTCATTTTATTTTTTCTTCTTACTAGATCCATTCCCTTACTATATATAGTAATTGTAATTGCTTAAGTTTAATATATTATTATTAATCAAAATTATTATATACAAGGCTATATGAAAACATTAAATAATTGTTAAATGGTAAAATAATGTCTTAACGTGATATTTGCAAAAATAAAGCCGTTATAAATGTAACTTTTTTAAACTGTGTGTTTTTATCCATTCGATAAAAAGTTTGTTTATGTTCGTTTATTAGTTAAATGAACATGCATAAACAATATTTTGCGTTCGTTTAGTTTAATGAATGAACATGAACAAAGTCGCGTCCGTTTATTTATATTCATGAACATTTGATGATGCTTTTATTAACATTCGTTTATGTTTATTAATTTGTTTATATTCATATATCATATCTAGTAGTTGTATATTTTCAAAACTGGTTTGTTTAAACAAAACAATACTTATAAAACAAAAATTACGAATAATGTAATAAAGCTTATGTTTATTTTCTAAGTTTATTTATGTTCGATTGCTTATGTTCGTTTAAAGTTCAAAAAGTGTCTTAATGAACGAATATAAACGAGCGTGAATAATATATTTTGTTAATAAACGAACATGAACACGAAAATCTGTCCATTTAATTAAGCGTTTTTATCCGTTTGTTTGTCTAGTTAAAATTAAACGAATAAACATGAACAAGGCTTCTTGTTCATTTTCGTCCGGTTCTTTTACAACCCTGCTAACTAGCATCCGTTTGATATAATAGATCTCTAAATGCAAACAAACAAGTTAGGGTACGAATCTTGTGATCAAACATGTTAATTAGCTTAGTATTCAAAATTCAACTTGCGTTAGTAAGGAAGATTAGAATTCTTTTCTAGTATGATGACAACCTCATATAAATAGTGTTATTCTAATAAACCAAAAATACACTCGATTTTGTAAATTTTGGATTATATACAAATGACAAATGACCGTTTACTCAACTGGTCCCAAAACATCCCTTGACCAAGAAAACATTACTGGGTTACAGCTCCGTTCTTTTCAACTGTTTCTTGCATGTCAGGGACATTTATGGAATTCTGCACCAATTATTATTTAGTGATTTTTTTCTCCTTTTATTTATCATGCAACTACATTTTTTTTAGTATACTAACGCAATATGAGTGAAAATTTGTTACCAACAAAATTAGTAATCACACACCAATTACATTTTTCCTCTACACAACAAGTCAATAACTATCACGCTATATATGTTGGCTGTACCATAATTTATATCGATAGTACGTTTTAGTTAAATTACATCGATAGTTCTATTTATAACGTGACCAATACATTATAGCGTGCGTGACCTTCACTCGCCTCACATGCACACATATATACCCATAATTTATATCGATAGTTCTATTTATAACGTGACCAATATTTTATAAAAACCATTTTCTTACAAAAAAACCATCTTTTCTCGAGCGTGACCTTCACTCGCCTCACATGCACACATATAAACCCATTTTCTTCATTTCACCCCCTCAAAAAGGGCAATGAAGATGCCGGAAAACCAACAAACTTCCGGCGAAAACAACCCGAAACCGCCACTCGAGCTCATCGAGTCCTTACTCGAATCAATAAACCAAACACAAACCTTAAAACTCAAATGGTCACTCATTAAAACCAAGCTTTCCAACCTTAAAACAAATCTTTTAGACCTAGCAACCTTCCCGCCAACTTCGATATCCAACGAGCTTCTTCGTTCGCTAACCGTGACGCTATCCGAAGCCCTAACACTCTCACTTACTTGCCACACAAGTAACCCTTCCTCTGGCAAGCTCAAAACACAAAGTGATATAGATTCTATTGCATCTAAACTCGAGTTTCATATACGTGACTTGCACGTAATTATAGAAAGTGGTGTGCTACAAGAAAATAATGTGTCCACGGCTTCGAAGAGAGAGGGTGTACGGATACATGCTAGGGATATGATAACTAGGTTACAAATCGGTAGTACTGAGTCCAGAGCGCATGCTCTGGACTCAGTATTACAGTTACTAGAAAAAGATGATAAAAATGTTGTTATAGCTGTTGGACAAGGGATTGTCCCGGTGCTAGTTAGGTTACTAGACTCCGGATCTTCGGCAGAAGTTCGAGAGAAGACGGTCATGGTGATTGCTAGGGTTTCGGGTGTTGAGTCATGTAGAAACGCGTTGGTTAACGAAGGTTTGTTGTTGCTTCATTATTTGATTAGGGTTCTTGAATTTAGCGAATCCGGCGAATTCGCCGGACTCGCTAAAGAAAAGCGTGTGTGACGCTTCAGTCGTTGACTTTATTGAAAGAAAACGCGGTTGTGATTAGTTCAAGAGGTGGGGTTTCTTTGTTGTTGAAGATATGTGAATCTGGTACTCCGACGGCGCAGGCTTGCGCCGCTGGAGTACTGAGGAACATATCTGGATTTTCGGATACGAGAGAGTGTTTTATGGAAGACCACGTGATTTTGGTGCTTTTGACACTTGCTAGCTCGGGGATTTTATTAGCACAAGAACATTCACTTGCTTGTTTAAGTAATTTGATAAGAGATGATGATGATTTGATATTGTTAGTTGCTCGAAAAGGTGGAATCGATTGTTTGAAAACGTTTTGGGATGATTCGGGCGTTGTTGCTCAGAGTTTAGAGGTTGCGGTTGAGTTTTTATGCAATTTAGCATCCGAGGAACGGTTAATTGAATTGATTATATCAAACGGTTTCTTATTTCGTCTCGTTAGAGTGTTGAATTGTGGAGTCTTAAGTGTTAGAATCCATGCCGCGAATACGATTTATAAAATGGGATACAATGAAAAAACACGAAAAGAATTAGGGGACTTTGGGTTCATTCCGTTATTGATTAGAATGTTGGATGGAAAAGCTATCGAAGAAGCTGAAGCAGCTTCAAAGGCCTTATCGGCGATTTTGATTTACACAGAAAACACAAAGATTTATAAGAAGGATCAAAGAGGGATAGCAAGTGTAGTTCGTCTACTTGACCCGTTAGTAACGGGTCTTGACAAGAAGTACCCAGTTTCCATCCTACTGTCGCTAACACGTTCAAAGAAATGTCGTAAACAGATGGTAAATTCAGGAGCTTTGTTGCATTTAGAGAAACTTACAGCAATGGAGATTGAAGGTGCTAAAAAGTTACAAGAAAGCATTGGTGGTGGAAAACTATGGGGTGTTTTTAAAAGGACTTAACGAAACTGCTTATCTGCTTATTACGTTTTGTTACAGAAAATAAATGAGGCGTTAGCGATTTTTTATCCAAATTGTTTATCTGATTATTTGTGAATTAATAAGCAATGATCAAACAGATAAACAGTTGTATAGTAGCTAATAAGCAATCTCAAATTAATGATGGTTCTTGAAACAAACTTGTATGTAAGTAGCAATTCACACTTCTTTTTCTTTCTTTTTCTTTGTTTAGATAAATATTGTGACATATTTCATAAATTATTGTTGGTAGCAAGTATGAAAGTAGATGCATTCAATTAGCGTTGAAAGTCTTAAATTATTGACAGTCTTTATTGTTAGGTGACCTAACTTTGGACCAAAGTTCTTTCTTTTAATTTTTTACTCAATACTCTACATTTCATGCAATATTAATGGCATTGACTCTTTCCTTAATTAATGAATTGATACTAGCCGGTAAATCACCTAAATCCATATTTGTAGATTGTTATATCTCAAAGAGCCATGTTTGAATCCAATTTTGTTTTAAAATTTTTCCCAAATTTTGTTATATGTGTGTTTAAATGTTAAAAAAAAAAAAAAAAAAAAAAAAAAAAAAACTACTGGAAATCTTTTATATAATAAAACAAAACCCCTATTGGGAATTTTTCATTTAAAAAAATAGAACCATTCCTNCGGAAAACACAAAGATTTATAAGAAGGATCAAAGAGGGATAGCAAGTGTGGTTCGTCTACTTGACCCGTTAGTAACGGGTCTTGACAAGAAGTACCCAGTTTCGATCCTACTGTCGCTAACACGTTCAAAGAAATGTCGTAAACAGATGGTGAATTCAGGTGCTTTGTTGCATTTAGAGAAACTTGTAGCAATGGAGACTGAAGGTGCTAAAAAGCTACAAGAAAGCATTGGTGGTGGAAAACTATGGGGTGTTTTTAAAAGGACTTAACGAAACTGCTTATCTGCTTATTACGTTTTGTTACAGAAAATAAATGAGGCGTTAGCGATTTTTTTTATCCAAATTGTTTATCTGATTATTTGTGAATTAATAAGCAATGATCAAACAGATAAACAGTTGTATAGTAGCTAATAAGCAATCTCAAATTAATGATGGTTCTTGAAACAAACTTGTATGTAAGTAGCAATTCACACTTCTTGTTCTTTCTTTTTCTTTATTTAGATAAATATTGTGACATATTTCATAAATTATTGTTGGTAGCAAGTATGAAAGTAGATGCATTTAATTAGCGTTGAATGTCTTAAATTATTGACAGTCTTTATTGTTAGGTGACCTAACTTTGGACCAAAGTTCTTTCTTTTAGTAATTTTTTACTCAATACTCTACATTTCATGCAATATTAATGGCATTGACTCTTTCTTTAATTAATGAAACGTTACTAGTCGGTATATCACCTAAATCCATATATTTTAGATTTGTAGATGGTTTGACAAATCCAGTAAATGGTTAGTTTTCTTTCTTGTCAAGATTTTAATATCTCAAAGACCCATGTTTGAATCCAATTTTGTTTGACAATCTATCTCGAATTTGGTTATATGTGTGTTCAGTGGCGGCCCTGAGGATTTGAGTACCCAGTGCGAGCCAAGAAAAAAATGCCCTTAACTCCTAGCAAATTTTCTTTTTTTATAAATGATAACTAATGTTATAAGAATTAATTATATCCATAACAAAATCATAGTATTAAAAATACATACTATAGTAGTTAACCGATGATTCGTGAAGTTCTCCTAGCATTCTTCATAGCAAATTGGTTGATTAGCTCTTCACAGTTTAAAAA
>LBNU01029910.1:55437-79336 GCA_014162995.1 Artemisia annua
ATACGATTACTTCGAGCTTCGGGGTCATGAGCTTAAGGCATTGTATTTTATTTTTGGGTTAACATTGTATTTGTTATAATGGTTGTCCCTATTAAAAATCTTGTGTTCCGCGGATTACTTGTTTACTAAACCTATGATCTCACCAACAATTATGTTGACATTTTAGCGTGTATTTTCAGGTAACTAAATGAAGTTTGCTTAAGTATGTATGGAATGCGTATCGAGTCACATTTTGGAAGCACATCATGATGAAGATTTCTTTGCATTACTTAGCGTTTGGTTATGTATTAAAATCTTACATTTTGATGGTGAAACTCTGAAACTTAACGCTTTTGTAAACGCCTATGTTTAAATCAAACGCTTGTTTTAAAATGACTCACTTAGAGGTCATTCTTTATTTCCTTGTACTTTGTATTCCATGAACGTCACTCCCTCGGAATTCCATTCCGCTGCGACCCGATTTTGGGGGTGTGACAGTCTAGGATTCTGTTTTGCACAAAATCAAGAATTGAGATATTTTGTTTGCATAATTATACTTTTAATAAAACCTCAATTCCTTTCCAAAACATTCTCACAATTAGGAAAACTCATTGTTGAATAATGATAAAAACGTTTTTCTAAAATCATGCATAATGATCTTACTCTCGTTGTCTATAAGCATATAATCTAATGTATACTTATATATAACATTTGGAAGTAAGCAAATTTAATTCAAGGAGACTAAAGATTGTTTCTCAAGATCATTTGGTTTTAGGAAGCAATCTTTACTCCACATTTGTTTCATTTAGGCACACACTAGAACAAATACAAGAACTTCATAGTCATATTTGTTCCATCACTAGTTAGACACTATTAGGTGCCTTTACTCTAAGATTAGTTGCCTTAGTGTACCTTTGTTGCTTAATTGATAATTTGCTTTAAATGCATGCTTGATTATATTCATATATTCTATATGCTTAATTGCTTATTAGCTTTATTTGCATGCTTAATTATGCTTAATTATGCTTATATGATTAATTGCTAGCATGTATGCTTTTCATGAAAATTAGACTATGAAAATACTTGCCTAGTTGCCTAAAGAGTTGGTCTTGCCCAAAACCAAACCACAAAACAAACACCTTTCTGAAAATACTTTGCCAAAAACCCAAACCAGGCAACCTGGATCGTCAGACATGGGCGGCCCCCTTAAATCAAAGGGGCGGTCCCCTTAAAATTAAGGGGACCGGCATAGAATTAAGGGGACCGGCCATCTGTAGCTCGAGGTTTCCTGTTTGCTTTCTGCTTTTCAGCCCATTTCACCCTATTTTGATTCCTCATTTCCCTGAATTCACAAACACCTTTCATCAACCAAATCCAACACATATTCCCCTTCCATAAACACAAAATCACCACACTATAAATACCCTTCACCATCATAAATGTTCATTCACTCCATCATGACCACTCCCAACAAACCAAAACCCAAAGCCTCAAGGCTTGCAAAGATGGTTGAAAAATCCACTTGGAAAAGAAAACCAAGCCCTCACAACAATACCATCACATCAAATGGTGTCGAGCAACCATCAATACCTCCAACCATTTACTTCCCAAACTTCAATCCAAATCCTCAAAGTCATTCCTTTGAGCCTTATTACAATCCATACAATCCGGGTCAAAACCCAATCATACCCTCATTCAACTATAATGATCCATACAATTATGGTCAATCATCAAACCACAACCCAAATATCTTCCCATCCAACTACACAACACCCACTAAACCACCTCATCTATTCCAAAAAGCCGCGGAAGAACAAAAACTCCGTGGAGATCTCAATGTCATACGTGACCTTAGTGATCTCAATGCAATGCATATTGCACAACGCAACAAAGACAAACCTCCATCATCTCCATATTCAAATTGCTTACCTCACCCACTCAATTTGGATCAAGTCACCAATCACACCTACTATTGTCCTTGTTGCTACTTCCTACAAAAGCAACTTCTTGACTTGAGTCAAGACATTTCATGGATTGAATACCTCCTCACTCGACCTCACCCATTACCTCCACTTGCTCGATACAATCACAATCCCTCCATTCCATATCCACCACCACAAAACCATTAAAAACATCCTCCATTACCCATCAATAAAATCACCAATCACCCTTTTGTTACCCATGCAAGACCTCTCATGATGGCAACTCGAGTACTTTCTTAGTGTAGTTTTCTAAGACAAGCATACATGTATGCCAATGTACTCTCTTATGTGTTGTAATAAATTTATGAATGAATGTTATTGTCATTGCTATGATTTATTATCCATTGTCTTGCTTTATATGCCTTGCTTTATATGTATGCATGCTATATATATATGTTGTGCTATCTAAATATTTTTGCAAGCATTCCATATCTCGAATTATTTCTTATGACCTCAAAACGAGGGGGAGTATAAGTCAAGGGGGAGCTCCAAGTTAATCGGGATAAACCTTTTTGATGCTAACAAAAAGGGGGAGAAGTGATATAAACTCATATTAATACTTGTATATAAACTAATTTTTCGCTTAATGAGTTTAGATTTTGTAATCATCAAAAAGGGGGAGATTGTTGACATAAATAATGCGTAAAAACGTTATTTATATTTTTCGATATCTCTACGTTTTGATGATCACAAAATGGAAAATCATTAAACGTAAGATTACTACGTAAACAAGTATTAAGCTAGTTTATATCATTATATCCAACTTAATCACTTAAGGTATGAATAAACAAGTGCTTAATACATCTCATGATCAAAGGGGTATTTAATTAATTAATACAAAGTTTATTTAATATTATATATTTTTGAAAAACAATTTTGGTAATAAAGAAAAATGTTTTAATCATACTAAATATATGAATTCAAATTTTTAACCAAAATCAGTTAGTTTTTCACCAAATAAACTTTCCCCACAAAAAGACAAAGAATCTGGCCGTTACAGTAGGCCGGCCCCCTTAATTATAAAGGGCGGCCCCCTTAATTTTAAGGGGGCCGGCCATGAATTAAGGGGACCGGCACGCTCCCTGTGTCAGATTTTGTCAGAATTTTTTCCCTATAAATACCACCTTAAATCTGGTATTTTTCCTCACCTTTTGCACGAAATTTTCAGATCCAAAATCTCTCTAAACATCTTCCAAAACCCTTTGATCATTAGATTACTAATCCTTGTTTCAAGTGATTCAATCCCTCACCATCCATCATCATCCTAAGTGCAAAAGAAGAATACTCCTTCAACCTCAAGTTTAAGAAGTGTTGTGTACATTGTGTATATTACTTGTATAGTTGTGTTGTGACTATTGTAAGTAGATTAAGTAGTGCTAGTTGTGAAGTAGTTGTGTTGTGAAAAGAAGAGAAGTTGTGTTGTGAAGAGAAGAAGGTGTGTCGTGAAGAAGAAGTTGTGTTGTGAAGAAGAAGTCGTGTTGTGAAGAAGAAGAGAAGTTGTGTTGTGTTGTGTTGTGTTGTGTTGTGAGATTGGTTCTAGCTACTATTAGGACCCGACATTTAGCTTTGTGTCGTTAAGCCGGTGTAAGCAACGTTGTGTAAGGTTTTCTCCGCCATAAGGGAGCTTGTTGACATAGTGAAGAAAACTCCCGAGTTAGGTGCTCGGGGAGTGGAGTAGGACGAAGAGGAGATTCGTAGCCGAACCACTACAAATCCTTTGTCTCACGGTGCCATCTTTCCAACTCTATCTTTTCACTTACTTACTTACTTTTATATTTTTCATATCATATACTTGTTGATATTATTGCTTATAATTGTGCAAGTTTCTTGGTGACACATAAATATCGAATTGGTGTTTTTATAAACAAAGTTTTTATAAATTAAAAAGACGTAAAACTATTCAACCCCCCCTTCTAGTTTTCCACATTGTTATTAAAGATCTCAAAAAAAATCCAAAATGCTTAATCTGACTGTTCTTCTTGACTGCCCATTCCATAGGGTTTGATCACATGATCTTGTTGATCTTTATGGCATTCTTTCCTTGTGAAACATGTCCATCTGTTCCAAAGTGTGATCCCCTTGCAGTGCTATAATAGCAATTGAAGACGTCAAAATATTTGATTGTAGCATGGTTTGATCTTACGCCATGTTCTTGACAGGCCAAGTATCTTCATGGCTTTTGTTGGTAAAGCAAAAGGAAAAGAACCAACAAGCCTCTTCAAATGCATCCATTATTTCCATGGTTGCTCTCTTTTCTTAAAAAGCATCTCTGATCTTGAATGATGATTGCAAAAAAAATTATTTGTGTGTTGTTAGATCCCATAGACTCTGATGCCAATTATTACACAGGTTGTGTGGGAGGATTTCCAGGATCGAATGATCATAACAACAACATGCTAATCATAAATATAAAATAAGAATCAATAAAAGTGAAACAAGGAAGATTGGGTGAACCCTTAAATCTGATATTGATAATAAGAAATGGTTAACAAATTGTTTACAGCAAACCTAATCTATATATAAGAGATGAAATGTTGTAACGTTTTATATAAACGATAAAACCCTAAAAACTAAACGTTATATCCCAATCTGACTAAATAACCGTTTCTATCTAATGGGTTGGTTGGCCCAAAACAAATCTTGCAGGCTATAATTCTTTCGACCCATAACTAATATGTTTTCTTCTTGTCTGTGTCGAATTGCAGCAGCCCTAACAAAATATGCAGCCTTCATTTTGAAAAACAAAGATTAATGGATTATGTTTTCCAACATATTCCTCCCTAAACTATTAACCTTTGTTTCTTCTTCAATTTTCTTGTTCCTTGATGCTTTCTTCAATTCTTTAATCTTGATGTCTTCTATTTTGTAGTTTGTTGTTACTTTTACACAGGTTGTGTGGGAGGATTTCCAGGATCGAATGATCATAACAACAACATGCTAATCATACATATAAAATAAGAATCAATAAAAGTGAAACAAGGAAGATTGGGTGAACCCTTAAATCTGATATTGATAATAAGAAATGGTTAACAAATTGTTTACAGCAAACCTAATCTATATATAAGAGATGAAACGTTGTAACGTTTCATATAAACGATACAACCCTAAAAACTAAACGTTATATCCTAATCTGACTAAATAACCGTTTCTATCTAATGGGTTGGTTGGCCCAAAACAAATCTTGCAGGCTATAATTCTTTCGACCCATAACTAATATGTTTTCTTTTTGTCTGTGTCGAATTGTAGCAGCCCTAACAAAATATGCAGCCTTCATTTTGAAAAACAAAGATTAATGGATTACTTTTTCCAACATATTCCTCCCTAATCTATTAATCTTTGTTTCTTCTTCAATCTTCTTGTTCCTTGATGCTTTCTTCAATTCTTTAATCTTGATTTCTTCTATTTTGTAGTTTGTTGATACTTGTTATTAAATATCTTAAAAAAAAATCCAAAATGCTCAATTTGACTGTTCTTCTTGACTGCCAATTCCATAGTGTTTGATCACATGATCTTGTTGATCTTTATGGCATTCTTGCCTTGTGAAACATGTCCACCTGTTCCAAAGTGTGATCCCCTTGCAGTGCTATAATAGCAATTGAAGACGTCAAAATATTTTATTGTAGCATGGTTTGATCTTACGCCATGTTTTTGACAGGCCAAGTATCTTCATGGCTTTTGTTGGTAAAGCAAAAGGAAAAAAAACCAACAAGCCTCTTCAAATGCATCCATTATTTCCATGGTTGCTCTATTTTATTAAAAAGCATCTCCGATCTTGAATGATGATTGCCAAAAAAAATGATTTGTGTGTTGTTAGATCCCACAAGCTTTGATGCCAATTATTACACAGGTTGTATGGGAGGATTTCCAGGATCGAATGATCATAACAACAACATGCTAATCATACATATAAAATAAGAATCAATAAAAGTGAAACAAGGAAGATTGGGTGAACCCTTAAATCTCATATTGATATTAAGAAAGGGTTAATAAATTGTTTACAGCAAACCTAATCTATATATAAGAGATGAAATGTTGTAACGTTTCATTTAAACGATACAACCCTAAAAACTAAACGTTATATCCTAATCTGAATAAATAACCGTTTCTATCTAATGGGTTGGTTGGCCCAAAACAAATCTTGCAGGCTATAATTCTTTCAACCCATAACTAATATGTTTTCATCTTGTCTGTGTCGAATTGCAGCAGCCCTAACAAAATATGCAGCCTTCATTTTGAAAAACAAAGATTAATGGATTATGTTTTCCAACATATTCCTCCCTAATCTATTAATCTTTGTTTCTTCTTCAATCTTCTTGTTCCTTGATGCTTTGTTCAATTCTTTAATCTTGATGTCTTCTATTTTGTAGTTTGTTGTTACTTATTATTAAAGATCTTTAAAAAAAATCCAAAATGCTCAATCTGACTGTTCTTCTTGACTGCCCATTCCATAGGGTTTGATCACATGATCTTGTTGATCTTTGTGGCATTCTTGCCTTGTGAAACATGTCTATTTGTTCCAAAGTGTGATCCCTTTGCAGTGCTATAATAGCAATTGAAGACGTCAAAATATTTGATTGTAGCATGGTTTGATCTTACGCCATGTTCTTGACAGGCCAAGTATCTTCATGGCTATTGTTGGTAAAGCAAAAGGAAAAAAAACAGCAAGCCTCTTCAAATGCATCCATTACTTCCATGGTTGCTCTCTTTTCTTAAAAAGCATCTCTGATCTTGAATGATGATTGCAAAAAGAAATTATTTGTGTGTTGTTAGATCCCATAGGCTCTGATGCCAATTATTACACAGGTTGTGTGGGATACACAGGTTGTGTGGGAGGATTTCCAGGATCGAATGATCATAACAACAACATGCTAATCATACATATAAAATAAGAATCAATAAAAGTGAAACAAGGAAGATTGGGTGAACCCTTAAATCTGATATTGATAATAAGAACGGGTTAACAAATTGTTTACAGCAAACCTAATCTATATATAAGAGATGAAACGTTGTAACGTTTCATATAAACGATACAACCCTAAAAACTAAACGTTATAACCTAATCAGATTAAATAACCGTTTCTATCTAATGGGTTGCCCGAAACAAATCTTGCAGGCTATAATTCTTTCGACCCATAACTAATACGTTTTCTTCTTGTCTGTGTCGAATTGCAGCAGCCCTAACAAAATATGCAGCCTTCATTTTGAAAAACAAAGATTAATGGATTATGTTTTCCAACATATTCCTCCCTAATCTATTAATCTTTGTTTCTTCTTCAATCTTCTTGTTCCTTGATGCTTTCTTCAATTCTTTAATCTTGATGTCTTCTATTTTGTAGTTTGTTGATACTTGTTATTAAAGATCTTTAAAAAAATCCAAAATGCTCAATCTGACTGTTCTTCTTGACTGCCCATTCCATAAGGTTTGATCACATGATCTTGTTGATCTTTATGGCATTCTTACCTTGTGAAACATGTCCATCTGTTCCAAAGTGTGATCCNTTATGTTTTCCAACATATTCCTCCCTAATCTATTAATCTTTGTTTCTTCTTCAATCTTCTTGTTCCTTGATGCTTTCTTCAATTCTTTAATCTTGATGTCTTCTATTTTGTAGTTTGTTGATACTTGTTATTAAAGATCTTTAAAAAAATCCAAAATGCTCAATCTGACTGTTCTTCTTGACTGCCCATTCCATAAGGTTTGATCACATGATCTTGTTGATCTTTATGGCATTCTTACCTTGTGAAACATGTCCATCTGTTCCAAAGTGTGATCCCCTTGCAGTGCTATAATAGCAATTGAAGACGTCAAAATATTTGATTGTAGCATGGTTTGATCTTACGCCATGTTCTTGACAGGCCAAGTATCTTCATGGCTTTTGTTGGTAAAGCAAAAGGAAAAAAAACCAACAAGCCTCTTCAAATGCATCCATTATTTCCATGGTTGCTCTCTTTTCTTAAAAAGCATCTCTGATCTTAAATGATGATTGCAAAAAAAATAAAAAATAAATAAAAATAAAAAAAATGATTTGTGTGTTGTTAGATCCCATAGGCTCTGATGCCAATTATTACACAGGTTGTGTGGGAGGATTTCCAGGATCGAATGATCATAACAACAACATGCTAATCATACATATAAAATAAGAATCAATAAAAGTGAAACAAGGAAGATTGGGTGAACCCTTAAATCTGATATTGATAATAAGAAAGGGTTAATAAATTGTTTACGGCAAACCTAATCTATATATAAGAGATGAAACGTTGTAACGTTTCATATAAACGATACAACCCTAAAAACTAAACATTATATCCTAATCTGACTAAATAACCGTTTCTATCTAATGGGTTTGTTGGCCCAAAAAATATCTTGCAGGCTATAATTCTTTCGACCCATAACTAATAAGTTTTCTTCTTGTCTGTGTCGAATTGCAGCAGCCCTAACAAAATATGCAGCCTTCATTTTGAAAAACAAAGGTTAATGGATTATGTTTTCTAACAAAAACTAATTGTGTGACTAGAAAACACAATAATCATATAATCACCTTCAAAACACAATGCAAAACACCCTATAATAGGTTATGGGCTACTAAAATTTGTCTGTCGATATAAGTTGATTTGGGAGTTGAAATAGAATCAGAGTAATTTGACTAATAGTTAAACTGTTACATGGGTTAGACAGTGATATTTATTTTCTTGTGTAGGTCGAGAAGGTGTGTAAGGTGGCAAATAAACCACTGGTGGTGACTTATACCGGCTTAACTCAAGCTAGCTTAGACTCGGGGAAAATAGATAGTGGGACCTACATATTTGACCATATGCGCAAGTTCTGCTCCCCGAATTTAGTTACATAAAATATTATGCTCAAAGGGTACCTCGATCACCATAAGTTTGATGAAGCAAGACAATTGTTTTATAAGTTATTGGAGAACGGGAAACATATTACTAGTAATGTGGACTATAGGCAAGCGGTGTTACCTGATATACACACATTTAACTTGATGTTAGACGCGTGTTTGATGAATCAAAAATGGGATGATCTCGAGTTCGTCTACAGAAGGATGCTGGAACATGCATGGATTTTACTTCAATCGAAAATGTCACTCCCACATGATACTCGAAGCCTGCAACGCCGGAAAGGTAGTATCTTTTTTAAGTTGATGTGTATGAGGGTCAAATAAGTTTTTTTTTTCATAGTGAATCAGCGAAATGTTATATAAATAAAATAATTTAAAGGTAGCTAATATTGTTTCCGTTTTATCCATTGTTCGAAAGGGAGAGGGAGACAGATTGACTTCTGAGGTCAACTAGCTTACATCACTACAATAAAGCACTTCATTTTACACTATTATATTGTTATATTTTCACCTTTAAAAGCGTGTAAAAAATTAAAGTACACGCTCCCCTTTGCGTGTAGTATATATGCGTCACAAAATAATACACATGTTTTAGTGTCAAGAAACGTATATAAGTGAACATTAGTAAGCGTGTAGAATTTAGTATAAAAGTACACGGTTGTATATGTGAACAACATATCATTACTCTACACACTAAAAAGCGTGTAGAAATGATAAAATACACACTAAAAAGCGTGTAAAATTGTTAAAAGTACACGCTTTACATGTGAAAAAGGACCACACATGTGAAGCACAATTTTTGCAATTGAATCTACAAAATGGACCACACCTGATGACAGCATAAAAGTGATATCAAATTACAAAATCTGCAAATTCAAATTACAAATCATTTTGGTAACGCTGTAAGATGTGGAAATGCATCCCTCAAGAGTTCTAGTATCATGCTAAAAGTCTTGTTGGATATTCCACCAATGCATTTAATGTGATATAAATGTAAAGTGAAGGACAAATTTGAATACTTGCAACCAGAGTACAATTCTTTGTCACATTCTTCTAACAACTTCTTATATAAAAGACCCTCATCACCATGACTACCACTTTCCGTAGATTCTCCGGTATCTCCTTCCATCGTTGTATCTCCTAATTCGGCGTTATCCGAAGGCAAAGAACTAATACCTAACGCATCACGAACCAAACCTCTTATATCCTCTTGACCAAAAGAAGTTTCCTCAACATTAACATTACTAGATTGAGAAGGTGGTAAAGATATAGTATGCTCTCCATGCACAGTCCATTCTTTATACCCGGGTAAAAACCCATAACGCAATATGTGGGCATGAGCTTTATCAAGATCTAACGGTTTACCGAGACAACAACATCTATTACATGGACATTTGATGAATCCTCTTATACTTGTAGCACGAGCAAAACTTATAAAATTTTGAGCTCCATCTCTAAAAGTTTTGCTATTAATCGGAGCATTAATCCAACTTTTATCCATCGCTTATACTTACCAAGTTTCTGATACAATGCCTAAAATCAGAATTGAAAACTTATTGGTTTTAATAAATTCCAAAAATGTTATGTGTAAAGACAAAAAAGGCTATAGCTAATAGTTTCAATTCATTCATATACTAGATTTATTAAGTCCTAATTGTTGTTAATGACATCTAATTTTCCAACAGTCACACATGATATTTTTTTCGAAAAAATTGTTCAAACACTCAATACTAGCTAATACTATACTATTCAAAACTAAAAAAAAAGTCATAGTAAATCCTTATCACATGCAGGTAAATTCTTCCTAAGAAATAATTAGGCACCAAATTACCAAAGATGAATCCATCATGTATCATATCTAATTAATTCAAATTTAATTAAAGAAACATAAAACAACAAGAACTAATCAGTACAGTCAACAACCAAATGATCATGAAAAATGAGGCAAAGTGTCACCAAAAAGTTTTGCAAATAGCCTAGATAATACATCAAACTACAATAACAGAACAATAAAGCTAAAAAGCTCGCGACAACTACTCAAGGAGCATAGAAACAATATTTATCCCTAAAACAAACAAACAGAAGGCGCAACACCAATACCTCTCACAAGTCAATTGCTACTAAACTAATTCCTAGCAATCCAGTTAACAACATGAAATTTCATAAACCATAAATCCATAATAAAGCTACAAGTATAACTAGCATATCCCAAAAACAGAAGGCGGCACAACACATACGTCACACAAGCCTCTTATATCCTCTTTACCAATAAGCTTCAATTCACTTATAACTAATCAGCTATTAAAACATTATAAATTTATTGCAAAAAATCACTAAAACGCTTCTCAACAACTAAAACGCGTATAAATGGACTGAAACTCAAAAAATCACTAAAACGCTTCTCAACAACTAAAACGCGTATAAAAAGTTTAGAGACCATAGATCAAAACACCAATACCTCTCCTTAGCTGCTGCAAATGGACTGCTTTAACCCTAACTTCTGCTTTAACACCAATACTGAATCGCTCAAACCCTAACTTCTGCTCCACAAGTTAATTTTACCCCTAGCTTCTGCAACTGATTTTACCCTAGCTTCTGAAACTCAAACTCAACTGATTCGAATCGCTCAAACTCAACTCTGCAGCTGGAAAATTAATGCACCTCGGAGCTTGTTTTTGAGTCCATGGGTTTAATGATTTGAATAGAATTTAACGATTTAGGGTTTATATCAATTTCATATTTATAACGAATTGGGGTGATTGAATTGGGGATTTATAGAATTTAACGAATTGGGGATTTCATATCGATTCTGTTTATGATGAATGGAGAATGGAGAAGTCTTAAGATCTATTACAATATTTGGTTAAAAAATAAACTGAGCATTTAACGAATTGGGGATTTCAATATAAAAGAGTTTATAAAAAGTACACGCTTTTAACTATGTTATTTTTTTTATATATAAAAGAATTTGTACACACTTTTAATAGTGTAGTTTTTTTTTTCTTTTATATTTTCTTTTGCTTTTTTTTATATAAAAAATGTATTTAATTTGTACACGCTTTTAAGTGTCTGCTGATATTTTATACACATATAAAATTGTGGATATTTTGTACACAGTTATTTTAGTGTAAAAGAACAAATTAAAACTTCACCATTTTCAAAGCGTGAAGAAATAACCGTGAACAATTAACCCCTTTTTTTTTTTAGTGCATCCAGGTTATAGTCTTGATATTCTGAAGTCTTTGTCCAGTAATCGTTGGAACCCAGATCAATCTTGGACATGAAAAGTAACACTTTTGGCCCCCAAAGTCAAACCATTTTTCTTTTTCAGTTTTTTTAAGAACCCATATTGATCTTTTACATTAAAGCCACATCTTTGACTGCAAAAGTCAAAGCCATCTTCTTTTCTCAGATTCTGTTAAAAGCCCATATCAATCTTGGACTCGACTTGGATATTAAAAAAAGTATCAACTTCGACCTCAGCAGTCAAACCCTTATTTTTTCAGGTTTCTTTTTATCAGAATCTTGGGACTTGAAAAGTAACATAATGACCTAAAAAAAAGGGATATTAACTTTTGATTGATCAATTTTGTGTCTATAATTGCAGGTGAGTCTGTTAGAAACAACGTGGAAACATTTGATTGAAGGTGATCAGATCCCACCCCGCCTCTTGTTCAAGAAATGTTTTGTATAAAACTGAAGGAGGATGATTATACTGCTGCTTTCTCCAGTCTAATATGCCTTCCTTCAACCGAATCGCATAAATGTTCCCGAAATTCTTGGTTAATTCGTTTCAGAGATAATCCTGACGTTTTCAGGGAGGAAACACTTTTACGAATAATGAATAGGACAAATACTTTGTTGCTTAGAAACGAAGAAATCAATCCAATTCTATTGAATCTGATGAGATCTTGTAAAGAAATTCTAGGAGTCCGGCAATAGACTGTATCTACAGATAAGGAATAATGTTATGTTGTAAATTATGTGCGCTAGAATGTAAGTGAGAAGTAGGCGGATTTTTATTCTATAAAATAGAATACATGCATACATATACAACGACGTTGATATTTTTACTTTAAAACAGTTGTGTTATATGCAGGTTCTGATAGCTCAATGTATACATCGAAGCTTGTGTTTACTTATTTAGAACTCGATAAACTGCCTCCCAGTTGTAATGTTGATGTAGGACACAATGAATTAAACTGGGGTGTGGTATACGGCCCTTGAAAGATATACTTAAAAATTAATCTGTAAGCCGCTTCAGTTAAGTGTATTCCATCCCAGCTAAAATATGTATCTGGTTGATCACACACGGGTGTGTTGGACCTTTTAATTGTATAAGTCTTGTATGAATAAGATTTGAAAGACAAAGGACTAAACTTGTAGATTAGAAACTTTGTAACTGCTATTCGGTTAAGTTAGTTAAATTCTGTAAAGGTTTGAAGGGTTGTGTCCCTTGGCTTGAAACCCTTCAAACAGTCACAACGTTTGGTTCATACCCATTCGGTGTGTATAAATAGTTTAGCACATGTATCATTCTAGGAGTGTCTCTTTGTAACAATGTAATACCCAATGATTATGTTGTTAATATAAATCATATTCTTGTCAAATCTTGTGTCTTGTTCATATGTCTGAATTCGTTCATGAAATAAACCTGTGAAACAAACTGCCCCTGCATCGATTCTACATTGGTATCAAGAGCCAAAGGTTCAAACCTGGGAAAAACAAAGAAAGACCGAAGGTTGCAAGAATACGAGTTTTTGATTCAAGTCTTTGATCAATAATCAAGAGACTTAGAAGGGAAGAGACACCACGGATTGTTGGGAAGATAGTGCACGATCAGGACCAACATGGACACCAAACAAATTGGTGGGAGTTTTGTTGTGATCATTGGAGCGCGACAACAAAACAAGAAGAAAGAAACATGCTGAACATTCTGATTCAGGAAAGAAGAACGCGACGTTTAAAACAGAGAAACGTTGCCAAGGGACACAAGAAAGTCGTATACAACTTTCTTAGTGTCGGATTTTGCAAACAGGAAGGACACCGAATACGAACGGGTGCCTTGGTTTGTTGGATTAGTCGTACGCTGCAACAAAACCAGAAAAGATTGGAAGATTTCTTGTTAACAACAAGAACGTACTTGTGTGTTTTACTACAACACAACAAGGGTAAAGGAAAGACGTCAAAGAGAATCTGTGTATCGTTACCGTGATACACAAGGAAGAAAGAAGCGCAGAAATTGATAAAGCGTTGCTTGGAAAGATAGAAAGGATACCGGTATAACAAAACAATCCAAGGATTGTTAGAACGTTGGCAATACAAGGAACAACAACAGAATTTGAAACAAAGAAGCGACTTGATCACTCGCTTGAAAAAGAATACCGATTAGGGTATTGAAGAGTTGTTGACATACGGTGTGAAAAAAGAAAGAACGAGAAGCGTATTGCGGAAACAACGAAGTATAGAAGACAAGCAACAGCGGAACGACAAACAAATCTATTTTGTTTAGACGTTGGATTAGTGCCGCGGGTACTAAGAAAGAAAAGAAAGAAAAAGCAAATCATTTGCTACGGTAAAAATTATTACCGAGACAAAAGTGGAAGACTTGGAACAAGAAGGAAACAACGACAACCATTTTGGATTTGATCGTGGCCAAACTCACTTCGGGTGGATTTGGAGGAAAAGCCGAGACATAACAAGGGTCTAAGGCACGTAGTAGGAACCAAGTCGAGAAGAAAAGGAAAAACAACGAACAACAACACCACGTTGGCACGACAGGAAGAAAGAAAGAAAGAAAGAGACGCGGAGAAGATGAAGATTCAAGACTTAAACAATTAGGGGGGAAAATGTTGGACCTTTTAATTGTATAAGTCTTGTATGAATAAGACTTGAAAGACAAAGGACTAAACTTGTAGATTAGAAACTTTGTAACCGCTATTCGGTTAAGTTAGTTAAATTCTGTAAAGGTTTGAAGGGTTGTGTCCCTTGGCTTGAAACCCTTCAAACAGTCACAACGTTTGGTTCATACCCATTCGGTGTGTATAAATAGTTTAGCACATGTATCATTCTAGGAGTGTCTCTTTGTAACAATGTAATACCCAATGATTATGTTGTTAATATAAATCATATTCTTGTCAAATCTTGTGTCATGTTCATATGTCTGAATTCGTTCATGAAATAAACCTGTGAAACAAACTGCCCCTGCATCGATTCTACAGGGTGCAGACGCAGATCCACAAGCTTCTGATGAGTCGAAGTTAAATGACCTATGACCTCCACAACACGCCTTCAGAGCCCCGTTTGTAAATCCTGCAAAATGTGGATTTCAACCCAACAGGAACCTGAACTGATAATGTAAGCATGAAACAGTATTTTCAAATAGTAAGAAAATTGGATAAATACAACCTTTTCAATCATACCTTTCAAGTTTACTAATACGCACATAGTGGATTAGGATATTTTTATACATACGAATACACTTCAGAAGACTGTTAACCCATTTGACATGCACTCTCATCTACTTATATCCTATAGCTTAACTCATTAAACCCGTTAGAGATAAAACATGACCCATTTAAATCAATTTATAGGTTTACGGGGAGTAGATTCATATTACTATTTATAACATATATAAACGTATTATGTACCAAATTTAACTGGTGCACGGTAGATTTGCATGGCAGCATTGTAGTAGTCGGCATAGATGATATTGACATTAGCATGAAGCTCTCGGATCTGATTCAGTTTCGTTTGCAAGAGTTCATTGTGATATTCAGCAAACTTGTTTAAGTGAACAAGGCAACCAGTCCTTGGATCATACTCTTCAGTTTCAGAACCACATACCGTCAAATATGCCGCTGAGCATCCAATTGGTAAGTTTCCTGGAACAACTAATGTCCGAGCACCCATCTCAACCAACCCCTGTACTTAAGACTATGAATATCATATTCTAGCTAAAACATCTTTTTTGCAAGAGTTAATGCAATTCTACAGGGCATGTGTGATATAGATTTTGAAAGTAATAATTTAAATCAGATAGTTTAGAGCAGATATTATATGATTTGAGTAGCTTCTTACATTAACTGCTGAGATGATGCTATCGATAACAAGGGGGACTAATGATATGAACTCATCGATTGGTNATTAATCTGTAAGCTGCTTCAGTTAAGTGTATTCCATCCCAGCTAACATATGTATCTGGTTGATCACACACGGGTGCAGATGCAGATCCACAAGCTTCTGATGAGTCGAAGTTAAATGACCTATGACCTCCACAACATGCCTTCAGAGCCCCGCTTGTAAATCCTGCAAAATGTGGATTTCAACCCAACATGAACCTGAACTAATAATGTAAGCATGAAACGGTATTTTCAGATAGTAAGAAGATTGGATAAATACAGCCTTTTCAATCATACCTTTCAAGTTTACTAATACGCACATAGTGGATTAGGAGATATTTATACATACGAATACACTTCGGAAGACTGTTAACCCATTTGACATGCTTCCTATCTATTTATATCCTATAGCTTAACTCATTAAACCCGTTAGAGATAAAACATGACCCATTTTAATCAATTTATTGGTTTACGGGGAGTAGATTCATATTACTATTTATAACATGTATAAACGTATTATGTACCAAATTTAACTGGTGCACGGTAGATTTGCATGGCAGCATTGTAGTAGTCGGCATAGATGATATTGACATTAGCATGAAGCTCTCGGATCCGATTCAGTTTCGTTTGCAAGAGTTCATTGTGATATTCAGCAAACTTGTTTAAGCGAACAAGGCAACCAGTCCTTGGATCATACTCTTCAGTTTCAGAACCACATACTGTCAAATATGCCGCTGAGCATCCAATTGGTAAGTTTCCTGGAACAACTATTGTTCGAGCACCCATCTCAACCAACCCCTGTACTTAAGACTATGAATATCATATGCTAGCTAAAACATCTTTTTTGCAAGAGTTAATGCAATTCTAAAGGGCATGTGTGATTTAGATTTTGAAAGTAATAATTTAAATCAGATTGTTTAGAGCAGATATGATACGATTTGAGTAGCTTCTTACATTAACTGCTGAGATGATGCTATCAACAACAAGAGGGACTAATGATTTGAACTCATCGATTAGTTTTCCTGCTAATATTGGAAAGTTGTAATCGTTTCCTCCAATCTCTCCCACAAGGATCAGAGACCGTCCAATTAAGTTTCTACAATCTGCCGACAATATAACCAAGCAATAAAATTTTAAAAATTTACCAAGTACTATTTGAATCACAAAGTTGCATTAACAGTGCACATGTAGGAGCATATATACGCACTTAGTTACCTGCAATGTTGCCACAAATAGAAGGCAATGATTGCTTGAACCATTCCAACTGAACTCCTAATGATGCATTTGTCAGAGGATTTACGATCCCTCTTGCTTCAAGAACTGATGAATTCAATGCTGTTGCACCCGCCACTGCATAATTTACTCCTTGTTTGTATGCCACAGCATTCTTACTCCCCTTATCATTCACATACGGTGGTATCAATGGCAATCCTAGACTCTCAGCTGCATATCGTAAAATAAATATAGAAATCGTTTACTATATAGGAATACCATGGTCCATGTCTAAACTAACACCTAGTAACAGGATCAAATACAAGAACATGTTATATCTAAATAGTAAATTAAGTCACCTAAGAAATCGATAACAAGGCGACCATTAGAGCACCGGCCAGTGGACTTATCAGGCAAGGATTCACCATAGGGTGGCATAAGAAACGAAATAACTTGATTACTAAATTTAGCAAGTTGTTTTAAGTTACCAGTATCAGCAAGTGAGTCACCAAAGCTTATGATGGATGTATAACATCCATTAGCATACAAGCTGCTAACACAACATAACAACATCAATATCACCAAGTAATTTGAAGAACACTTCATTGGAAAACAGTTGTTGTTGAGTTTAAAAATGGTGGTTTGTCTGTTCTACACTTCAAAATGTGTACTGAGTTATAGGGTTGATCTTAAATTTTGTACTTATCCAATTCTGGCAGGCACCTTAAAACTAGGGATGAGCATGGTTCTGAACCAGATGGAACTGGAACCGGAACCGGTGGATCCGAGAACCGATTTTTCTGAAAAGTGGGAACCGAGAACCGAACCGAATATAGTTTTTGGTTCCAGTTCCAGTTCCAGTTCCAGTTCCAGTTCCGGTTCCGGTTCCGGTTCCGGTTCCGGTTCCGGTTCCGGTTCCGGTTCCGGTTCCGGTTCCGGTTCCGGTTCCGGTTCCGGTTCTTTTGGATCTATCCGTATAGGAACCGCTTTTCTATTAAGCTAATAAAAAACACAAAAAAATAAACTTTTTAAGAACTTGCAACCATTTACATTTAAGCAAATAACAATTAACAACTAAACCATAAACTCAAATAATCAATGTGGCTATGTTATGATGATAGATAATAAACAATGTGGCTATGTGATGATGATAGATAATAAACAATGTATTAATAAAAGTGACTACGTGATGATGATAGATAATAAACAATGTATAAATAAAAGTGCTAGCAAATTTTAGCATGATGAACATGTAAAAGCTAATCGAATGTCAATAAAAATAAAATATAAACTTACTTCCATTTTTTGATAATGATGAATGATCTTGGAATGTTATTAGGTTTAGATTCATTATTGATTTGTGGATGTTTTAGTAAATTAGATATTTATTTATTTTTAATAATACGTAGGATTTGATTAATATTTTAATAAGAAGTAAAAAAAATTACATATTTTTATAATTATTGGATATTTGGTTCCAGAACCGAGAACCGGTGGAACCGAACCGAACCGACCCAAGAACCGAAAAATCTCAAAATCAAGAACCGGAACTGGAAACGTTGGTTCTGGTTCCGGTTCGGTTCTTCATGGTTCTGGTCCAGTTCTTGGTCCGGTTCCGGTTCTTTGGTTCTTTTGCTCATCCCTACTTAAAACTCATAAATGGCATCTTGCTACGTGTATCCATTTGAATTTTTTTTATTACAGTGAACATTTGACCCAGAAAGTCAAAAATGATTTTTCTCAGTTTTTTATTAGAACCTATATCTATCTTGAACTTGAAAAGTTGAAATTCAAATAGCAGCACTACCTCCGTCCCAAAATATAAGTCCAATTTGACATTTTGAATCGAATTTTGACCTTAAATATTTTTGTTTGTATTATATATCACTTGATGAAAATTATATCAAATGAAAAAACATTTAAAGCACTATCATTTATATATTTTGCATCAAGTATTATACAATACAAACAAAAATATTTAAGGCCAAAGTTCGATTCAAAAAGTCAAACTGAACTTATATTTTGGGACTGAGGGAGTAGTATCTTTGACCTTATAAGTCAAAATTCTCTTTATTTCAGTTTTATTCCAAACCATATACATCTTAATTAGACATGAAAAGTAATATCTTAGACCTGGAAAGTTTCTTTTTTTGGTGCAAAAGGTGAATGATTATATTAATATCAACATCTTACAAATTACAAGCACAATTCTCACATTAACTGGATTGAAACAGATTTCAACCAGAAGCATACAAACAACCTTCAATACTAACAACTATATCAACATCTGATGTAACACAATATCAGACATCTATACTATATCTCAGACATCACAATCTTCATTCCAAATCTTATCAAAGCTGCACTATAACAGAAACCATGCCAGCTTTGAATCTTCATTCACCATTTAGAGCACCTACCATCTAGCTACATTTCAACATCATTTCCCAATCAAAGCCATTCAACCAGCACCCATAATAGCTAAGACAGAGCAAATGTGTGGCTTCACTAGGAACCCTTACCCATCCATTGGGGGGCTCTGCCAAACAGCCTACATTTCCCTCTCTAGAAGGGCTTCAACTGTTTGAATGGACCAAGCAGGTTCATCTTTCACTCCTCGCTATTCCATTCATCATACATTGGCCTGCCAAACCATATACCCTTCACAATGGCTGTTCTANAGTTGGTCCATTTTGTGTTTATATTTGCAGGTGAAACTGTTAGAGACATTCGAGTGAATGAGAGAGTTGCTCTTTGGTTGTTGAATCCACAAGCTGTTCTTTGTGATTAGAACTAGCGAGCTGTTCTCGCTCGTTTGTGTTGTGTGTAACTGTTGTTTGTTGTTTAACATCGAGTCACTTAGAGATAATCTCAACCTTCTCCATAAAAGAATGCTTCTACGAATTATAGTTAGAATGAATACTTTATCGCTATGAAACGAAGAACCAAATACAATTCTTTTGAGTTTGACGAGATCTTGTAAGAATATTCTAAGGTTCCAATGATAAGAATGTGTTATCTTGTAACGTATTTGGAGCTACCCGTTTTGCCAAATGTACTCGAAGAATCAACAACAACAAGTATCACCAAACAAGCACAATAAACGAAAGGATTCTTGAGTACGATCCCAATTCTCATATGAAAAATGTGCTTCCTGAATCCATTAAAGTAACTAGTTTACAACCATTATGTTATATTTGTGTCTTGGATACAATCCACATGATTCTATCAAATATGTGAATTACTCTTTTACCTCTAACTCTGATAGCTCATCGTATATAGCCTAGCTTGCATTTGCTTAAATAGAACTCGATAAAGCAGCTCCCAACTGTACTCCTGATGAGGGACAAAATGAAGTAAAACGGGGTGTAGTATATGTTAGGAATAATATAATCGTAATAAAATTGTTTTGTATATAATCGTAAGATTACAACAACAGATTGAGACCTGCGATAAGCAGTGTCCTTAAACAGAAATTCGTCCTATCTAGTACGAACTGTTTAGAGGATACAACAATCAAATCAAGTATGAAACTTGATTCTAGCGAATATGATATGCTTTGATGATGGAAATAGATGATATTTGTGTGTTTTTGATGAATCCAAAGTGAGAAATTCGTCCTCTATATATAGGCACATGGTGACCCTTCAAAACAGTCACAATACCCCTTCAAATGGCCTTAGAGACACTTCTTTTCGTAATAGTCACAATGGTTCAGAATTAGTGACGCTTTAGCGATGACCCAGCGACAGAATAATCGTCGCTAACTGCCACCGGTTCAAACAGTCGCGATGGTTCGCTCTTTGATGCCTTTTCAATAGATCTAACCGTATCCATTGCGATTAGACGCGTCTTTACCATAATAACGGTCTATTAGAGACGGTTTAGTGACGATTTAGTGACAGAAAAACTGTCGCTAATCTCCAATTCGTGACAATCACTAGAAACAACAAAATCATAATAAGTAATGTTCCAACAGTATATGGCCCGTGAAACAAATTCTTGGAAATTAGTCTGTATGCCGCTTCAGTTAAGTGTACTCCATCCCAACTAACATACGTATCTGGTTGATCACACACGGTTGTTGATGCAAGCCCACATTCCGCCGATAAGTTGTAATTATATGGCCCTCCACCTCCACAACACGCCTTTAGAGCCCCGTTTGTGAATCCTGCAAAATGTGAATTCCAACACAACACGTTCATGAATGGATTATGTACGCATAAAACTACATATATGAATATGGCTGAAACAGTAACTTCTTATTGCAGGTGAAAACATGTCAGGTTAGAGCGACCTTTAAGCAATTTTTCCTTTCCCTATCATTCAAATAATCGATAACTTTTGATGATCAAAATATGATTAAAACCTACATTATTATGATATTTATCTGGCAACCATGATAAATCAATTTAGAAGGTTTTTATACTATTTAAATACATTTTGTTGTAATGACTGTTCCAACCCGTTTGACCCGTTCCCTATTCAGTTCGGTCTTCTAGCATGAACCATTTAATCCGTCGATCAATTTATAAGTATATGAGTCCAGATTGCTTACTACAATGAAGACCCTTTATAGTTAACAAAACTTCGTAGGTCACAATAATTCATATTAAAACCTATTAACATGTTACGCACCAAATTTATCAGGCGATTGGTATATTTTCATGGCAGCGTTGTAGTAGTCAGCGTAGATGACGTTGACATCAGGATGAAACTCTCTAATCCGATTTAGTTTCGTTTTCAGGAGTTCATTTTGATATTCAGCAAACTCATTTAGCCGAATAAGGCAACCAGTTGTGGGATCATACTCTTCAACCTCAGAAGCATACACTGTCAAGTATGTCGATAAGCATCCAACTGGAAAGTTTCCTGGCACAACTAGTGTCTGAGCCCCCATCTCAATCAACTCCTGCACTTATTAATAACGTAATATTATGCACTCTCCTAAAAAATACATTTTTTTGTAATGATGCATTTTATTTTAAAGGGTATGTGTGATATAGTTTTGGTAGTGATACTGTGATGGTTTACACTAATTTACTATTGTGTATGATCTGAGTCACTTCTTACATTGATAGCTGAGATGATGGCATTAATAACAAAAGGAACTAATGATTTGAGCTCATCGATTGGTTTTCCTTCTAACATTGGAAAATTGAAATCGTTTCCTCCAATTTCTCCCATTAGGATCAAAGAATGTCCAATAAAGTTCCTACAATCTGCACACAATATTTCTAGTCAATGTTTTTAAGAACTCGATAAAAACTGTTTGCATCACAGATTTTTATTTGTAATTTGCCAAGTTAGAACCTAGTTTTTCACCTCCTTATATGGTAGATTAATGTAGGAAAAAAAATAATAATAAAAAAATAATAATAATAAATAAATAAATAAATAAATAAAAGTGGAAATACTTAAACTTTTTAGATCCTCATAATCCCAATAGCAAGTAACGCATACCCATATAGCTGCAATGGTATACTTGAGGTAAATAAGCACACTTGCTAACCTGAAGCGTTGCCACAAATAGAAGGCAATGAGCGTTTAAACCATTCCAACTGAACTTCCAAAGAAGCATTTGTCATAGGATTCACAAGCCCTCTTGCTTCAAGAATTTGTGAATTCAATGCTGTTGCACCTGCCACCGCATAATTTACTCCTTGTCTGAATACCACAGCATTGTCAGTCTCTTTTTCGTGCACATGTACATATGGTGGTACCAATGGCAATCCTAGGCTCTCAGCTACATAAACCAAGACAAGACCTCAGTCTTTTACAAAAGAATATATTTTCCTAAAGTTGCGCAATGTCTAGATCAAAACATAAGATTCTAAAAGTTACTAGGATCAAATGTTCATAATACAAAGTACTGATCTTATGGGACAAACTTAGCAAGTGGCATTACACCCAGTGACACAAACAGATCAGATAAGTTACCTAGGAAATCGATAATAAGGCGTCCATTGGAGCAGCGGCCAGGGGACTGATCAGGAAGGGATTCACCATACGGCGGCAAAACAAACGAAATAACTCGATTACTAAATTTAGCAAGTTGTTTTAAGTTACCAGTGTCGGCAAGTGAGTCACCAAAGCTTATGATAGACTTATAACATCCATTAGCATACATATTGCTAACACTACATAATAACATTAATATCACCAAGTAACTTGAAGAACACATCATTGGAAGATAGTTATTTGTTGAGCTCAAAAATGGTGATTCTGTTTTTTTCTGAACTTCTTTGATTATTTTTATATATTTATGGGAAATTGAGAAATCCCACACTCATAAATGTTGCAACAACCTTTTAACTTACAAATGGTATGATGCCACCTCTATCCATGTGAATTTGTTATCACAGTAGTGAGTTGACCCTAAAAGTCATACCAACTTTTGAAAGTTTTTTTTGGGTAAAGACCATAAAATAACAACTTACTTTATCCATTTTACCGAGATGAAACACATACTTTTTTATTAACATTTAAGCCAACGAAACTTTCAAATATTGTTCTGAGGTCAACAAAAAAACTAATTATATTAAAAATAATACTTGAAATGACTATATTACCCTTATCTTCTTAAAATATACCCCTCATCTTCTTCCTTCCGGCTTTTCTTCCAGCTTTCTACTTCACACTTTAGTCCACCAACACCCTCTCTCTTTTTTCTCCTACAATTGAGAATCATCACCATCGTCCTTCAACCACCGTCAACCACCAATCGCCACCACTAAATCCGATCACCATCAAC
>LBNU01029913.1:2667-21170 GCA_014162995.1 Artemisia annua
TGAGAAAGAACAAAGAAAAGGCACGGGAATTGCCATCAATGAACCAAGTGATGCTGCACGTGATGAAGAAGCCGAAGATGAACCTACTGCAGAGCCACTAGTAGACAAACGTAAACTAAAGAGTATCATTGTCGACACCAGGGCTGAAAAGAAGCAGGAGGAAAGAGAATTCAGGGCAGCTGTTCTACTCAATCTCCAACATCCACAACCTCATCAAACACCGACAAATCTTCCAGGACATGAGGCTGGCTCAAGTAGCACTATAGTTCCTCAAACCGAAACCGAACAACGTGACACTGAAGGGAACATCGTCATGGAAGAAGCTACAGAGGAAGAGCAAGAGCAGACAGAGTACATCACACCTGAATTCATTGCTAAAGTTCAGAGAGACGAGGAAGTCAAGAGGAAAGCTAAGGAAGAGACGGATAGACTGCTTCGTGGACTCGATCAAGACGAAGACCTCATTGACACTGACCAATACATCAACAGTCCTCCGCACTCATCTTCAAAGAATCCCCCGACTCCAAAAGAAATACCTCCAAGGGATCCCTCACCTCCTCCATCAGAACCCGAGCACAAATCATCTTCATCATCATTATCACATAACTCACCACCACCACCAGCAAAGAAAACACCCAAAGGCAAATCAGACAAGAATAAAAAGGGAGGCAAAGTAGCTTTGACAGCATCAAAGCGGATCAAGAAAGCTCTTGATTTAGCAAAGAAGAAAAAGAAGGAGACGCAACAGCCAACTGGAGATCTACATGACCAAGTACAACTGCTCTCACAACAGGTCAAAACTTTGACTTCACAAGTCAAAGATTTTCAGGATGCAAGTGAACTTGTCAACAAAGCTCTGCATGCCTACATGGACGGGATGATCAAAGAGTACACAACAGAATATCTCAACGACAATCTCGCTGCAATAACTGAACCGGCTGTGTCTGCGCTTATTGAGCCGATTCGTTCTAAGTTGAATACCAGGATCAAGCACAACATTGAAAGAATGCTCGAGTCAACTCCATTTTACCTTCGCACTAACAGGGATCCTCCACCACCGGAAGACCTATCTACTGAACAACTACAAACACTGTTAGCTGTCAAACTTAGAAACAAGGAGGATAAGACACCTGAAGAATCAACGATGTTCGAGGCACTTCAAGCCATTGCCTAAAAAGAATCTTGCAAGGAAGCTGCCGGTAAACACAAACGACAAAGAAAAGATGATGATCCTGACTCAGATCCGAAAAGCAAGAAGTCAAAGAAGTCAGAAGCACCATCTTCATCACAACAGCCCCACAAGACTTCTAAGGCTCCTCCTTCCAAACAAAGAGCTCCTGCATCCGGCACCGGACCGACACAATCAGAGGCACCATTCATACTTCAACCGTTTGATACACAGGAAGAACCAGAAATAGCAATACCCGAATCAGAAATTCCTGAATTTCAAACCGGTCCATCGTCTCCAATAGAGAAGAAGAAGTCCTCAAAGTCAAAGAAGCAGAAGAAAAAGACTACTCAATTCTCATGGCTAGATGTGGACGAAGCTCGTGACTCTGATTGGCTGACAACGATGATCAAAGCACAACCACCGCTTGAGACCGACGAACCATTACCGGGTAATACTTTGCAGATGACTTAGAGTATTATGTCAGGTTTACAAGTTGAAAGGTTGTCGAAGACTGAACTGAAGCGGATTAATCATGAAGCAATGGACTTTCTCAAGAAGAGATCAGGGAACAAGGTAGAACTCGATTACCACATGGAGAACATAGCCTGTGCTTTATCTGGCTTGTTCGACTGGCTTAACCCTGAATCGAATGTCGATACTGAAACGAAGAAACCTTACTTCACAGACTGGACAAAACCACTACCTCTACTTGGGTTTCCAGAAAAACCCAAGATCCCCTACCGACGCTTCTTCAACAATGACTACCAATAATTTCAGCATCCACACGAGACCTCCAAAGAACGATATGCATCCTCACTCACACTTTCAATTCCAGCCACCCGATATGAATTACTAGACATTGAAGAGCACGCACCAATCTACTGCAAAACAGTTGTCCAATACAACAGGGACGCTCTTCTAGGTATTCAACACTGGCCGGAAAAACAAAAGCTTGGCTACACTCACCAACTACATCTCAAGTCCAGTGAGAATGTGAAGCAACCGCTTCGTATCGTTGCCATACTGGAGATCGTGGAAGAGAAGAAATTCAACTACGCCTTCATGAAAGAAATAATCGTCAAGAGAACAGACGAGAAGAAGTACAAGTTTTGTGAAGCAGACTTCCCAGATTTGAACCTGAACGACATTGAAGATATGTATCTACTAAAAGTTCAAGGAAAGCTGCTCAACTTTGAACAAGACACACAGTACAACTTCATCGCATCTCTCCTACTTCACATCAGACGATTAATTGTTCAAGAAAGAGTGGAAGATCTTCAGCTGGGAGTGGAAAGTTATCAGAACACCATCAACCTTACTGAACCACAACTCTTGATTCCTGAAATTACCGGGATGTCACAATACTCTCTCGTGCAACAACCGGCATTTGGAGTCATCTACCTCAACAGCAAGCATCAGCTTCGTTTCATGAGGTTCGATGAGATTCAGAAGTTTTGTGATGTCACACTTCAACGAGTTCGTGATGGGTTAGCAGAAAGGTTGGAGGATGAAAAGAAGAGGCTGAAAGAGGGAAGAGCAACTAGGTGGAAAGCTAATGGACGCAGAATGATCAGAAACTTTGTCCATACGATTGAAGAAAGGCTATATCGACGACAACAGATCAGAAGGTTGGAAAGCTATATCGGTGTTCGACCATCATTTCCGGTCTTGACATTTCGCCGACCTGATCCAAAGTTCACAGTCTTCGATGCTTAGCTCAGCTCCCATACTTCTGGTACAAAAATTTCAATATATTTATAATATTGTTTGATTTGTAATTACTAAGGCTTGTGCACACATAACAGTGTACAACCCGCACTTTGTAATGAAAGGACCCTGTGGTACGCATCAGTGCCACAATCCTAATATAAGGAGCGAAAGCTTCTTACTTTTGAGTAGATTTAATCAAACCTTTCAGTATTTTTCAAATCTGCTCAAAAGACAAGTATTACACCTCAATAAGTAATCACTTGTTGAGGGGGAGTACTTGAATCAAAACATCGTTCTTAAATCTTCAAATCTTGTTGATCTCTCCCCATAAGACTCAAAAAGGCATATTTTAATCAAAACCGTTTACAAAAACAACATTTGATATGCTATTTTTGAGGGGGAGAAAAAGAAAGTGATTAAAATATGATGTCAAAAAGTCTTATCTCGTACGAGCTCGACTCAGAATTGACCCACGAATTGACGAAACAACAAATGTTTGAATTCGAAAGGATTTATCCGATTAGAAAGTACCGTTTCGAGAAACTCTTTCTAGTTGTTTACTTTGACGGGTCTAACTTCCTTTTAGGAATGTTAACAACATCAAGTTAGTTATTAGGGCTAGTTATCACCTAAAAGCTGATAATGCATCCCTTTAACTAAGCAACGTAAACGTGTCCCTCGGGTACATGACTATTAAGAGTGGATCAATTCAAAAAGTGCCAACTCTTTCCACATATGCAAATTTCTGAAAATAATCATGAGCATATGTTGAGGGGGAGTGTTTCATATAAAATCCAAAACCTCAAAGTGTTAACAAAAAGTTTTACACTCTTACACACTTTGAGAGATTTTTCAATGATTTAGTTCAAAGGCATCAATAGGATAGTTATGGAGTTACAAGGTGACTAAGGATAGGAAAAACCGTCCTATGATCCGCCTAAACCGGAGGGATCTACCCAAGGACATCACCAATAGTTAGGAATTAGAAGTCCTTAGGTATGATATAACAAAAGGAGAAAAGAATGAAAGGAGAAAGAAGGGGTTGAAGAATTAAAAAGAAAATGAATGAAAAGGGTGAAAAGAAATAGCCCTCCATTTTATCAACCATAGGTCAGACACCGGGTTCAATTCATATGCTACTAGTCGTTGCTAAGGCGACACCGGTATTGAAGATAAAAGACGTCATGGACCCAGTGACGCAATGCACCTAAACCTTCTTAGCCACTCAGGCATCTCTCAAAAGATGTTTGTTTCATTCTCACGGGGAACCAGTGTAATCTATCGATCGTCTATTAGAGATGGTTGATATTGAAACAGGAGGCCCTCTGCTCCATGCCTCCGCATGGGAAACCAAATGTGCACTTATCGAGTCTAGAGCCACGAGATAACATAAAAGATCTCTTAGGAATACAAAAATCTTCTACACTAAGTGTCTTGCATCATATGACACTAAGTGTAAATTATTGAGTCCTTCGCAGATCTTAGCAATCTGCCTTGAACGTTTATGAGGGATTTACTTAGGTATTTCTCGAATGATTGAACGGAAATCCTGCCAGGGTCAACATCAAACAGCCCTGACAGCAGGCCACTTCGGTGATTCCTTGTGGATTACGCTTAGTGTGTTCGATGGTTTCAAACGGTCTACAGTCGTGGGGTGATCTCCAGCGACTCACCTAATCGTGGGTGTGCGTATGCATGTCTGTGTAAGCCCTCTAGGGGGTATCCGATTAGGAACGGCCTTGGTAAGGATTAGAAGGAGTCTTCACACTATGCTGTTGACGAATTCTAACTCCAAACCTGTAAGTACCGGATGTTTTATTGTTAACTGTTTCATTTCAGGTACAACAACCATCCTGAACACCGGCTTCCACATACTCATACTTACATCTCAACAAAATGAAAGCTCTCATGAAAGATTGAAGCAACATGAATGCCAAAGGTAGATTCCATACCAAAAGAATCTACAAAGTGATAAAGACAAACGATCTTAAGCAACACACCGTCTAAAGAAGGATTCTACATCAACATAAAGAATCTTCACATATGAAAAGAGAGCTCCTCACTTATGAAAGTTTCAACCGTCAAAGGTGTATGAGCATGTCGGAATGATGCAGATCCACTGGAGTCAAAGAATGTGACGAATGGCAGATTACCACATCAGATTGATCACTATATCATCAACAACAAAGAACAATGAACACCCATTTTATCTGGGGAAGATTGTTAAGAACTAAGAACGATGAATCATTTCTACATAATCATTTTTGAAGACGTCCAAAGCTATGAATGCTACAACTAAAGTGCAAAGACAGAAGACGTCAAGCAACCTCAAATGACCGTGACTAACCTCACTTCTTCAACAACGGATCCTTGGGGGGAGATTGTTAGAACCTAAGTTTTCAACGTTTAAGTCAAGTCTCGGTTATTTCAACATTTGTAATAGGTTGCTAAGTTAATTAATCATGTAATGTTTATGGATGAGTCCAATACTCGTCCAATGGGCTTTAGGCCCATACGTTTAAGAGAAAGGAAGGAGAAGGGATGTTGCCTTAGCTCCTCTCCTATAAATAGGACATCATGTAAACCCTTTCTCTTGTTGGTTATTTCATTTACATAAGGAAACTCTTGCACTTTTATTCTTCATATTTGATCTAATCAACCAAACTCTATTTCTCATCTCATTTCTATCAAATCTATACTTGTGTTTACAATATGGTGACCTAACAAGCAAAAATCCTGACATTATTGACATCTCCTCTGACTCATCATCTGATGAATCAGCATCTGCAGGATGGGCAAATTACTTTCCTCCATGTGCCTCAACTTCTTCAACCAAGAAACACAAGAAGAAGATTGAAACACCAATATCTTCTGAAGATCTTCCTACTCCTCCATCTTTTGTTTATAAATCCAGTTCCTCTGATTTAGAAGAAACATCTGATTTGGCAAGAAAGTTACCCAATGCACTGTCACAGGCTTTAGAGTCAGCATTGACATCTCTGAAGAAGATACCAGCGCCTGAGAAGGCTATGCCAAGGCCAAAACCTGCTAAACTAGTGCTTGGACTCCCTAGTCCAAAGATGTGGTTGACACTACAGAACCAAGCAAAAGGTGTCCACAAGACCATGCCAAATTACAAGGGAAAGGGCAAGGAGCCTATGGAGTAGTTGATTTAGGTGTCTAGGTTGTTATCTTATGTTGGTTGATGTAATTTCACTCTCTTTTGATGTAATGAAACTTCTGAATCATTGAATAAAAGTTTAAGCTTTAATATTGACTTGCCACTGTGTGTAATTGATTTGCCACTGTTGTCTTGAACTTCTGCATAAATGTTAGTGGACAAACAATATACAAGAATATGCAAACATACACAACAATTAACAGTACAAAATGTGGAAAACTAGAAGGGGGGGTTGAATAGTTTTACGTCTTTTTAATTTGTTATGAAAAACTTTGTTTACGCGTTTTGTTTACTTTCAAAAAATGTATATTCGATATTATGTGAATTCAAGTATTGCACAATATAAACACCTATAATTAAATACTAAAGCTATAATAATGTAAGTAATGAAATAAGTGAGAGATGGAAAGATCGAACCGCGAGACAACAGATTTATAGTGGTTCGGCTACAAGGACACCTTCCTTGCCCTACTCCACTCCCTGAGCACCTAACTCGAGAGTTTTCTTCACTATGTCAAGAAGCTCCTTTATGGCGGAGAAAACCTTACACACCAATTTTCACACCACAACTTCATCACACCTTCTACACAACTTCTTCACACCTAGTCACAACTTAATCACACCTCTACTTCTTCACACCTATCTACTTGATTTACACTACTTCTTCTTCACACCTATCTACTTGATTTACACTACTTCTTCTTCACACCTATCTATCTATCAAATATTCACAACTAGTACACAAAGAAATAGATATATTGGATGATGCTCTAACAACTTGGATGTGGAGGTCACAACAAGTTGTAATACTTCTTGTCTTTGATAGATTGAAGTATTTTTCTCTTGCACTTGAAAGTTTGAGCCTTGGATCACTTTCAAACAAAGATTTATGTATATATGATCAAAGGATTTTAGAGGATAGAAATGAAGATTTAGATCAAAAAGTTTTAGGGTGCAAAAGGTGAGAAAAATCTGTGAAATGAACCAGTATTTATAGCCAAAGAAAATACTGTTCTGGAGCGTGCCGGTCCCCTTAATTGAGGGGCCGGTCCCCTTAAAATTAAGGGGGCCACCGAGTGAATTAAGGGGGCCGCCCCCTCCAGAACGTTGGACATCTTTGTCCTTTTGTGGGGAAGGTTTTTCTGAACCATTTTTGCTATTTTTGGTTAAAATTTTGAATTAATATATTCACAATGATTTAAACATATTCTTTTTATTCCAAAAATAATTTGTAAAAGATATAAAATGTTTTGTGAGATTTTATAAAAAGTTTAGTGTTTAAGAAAAATGTCCTTTGATCATAGAATACAATAAACACTTTGTTAAGTGATTAAGTTGTTGAAATGAATATTTACAACTAAATATTTGTTTACGTCATAATCTCTAGTTTAATGAGTTTATATTTTGTGATTATCAAAATATAGAGATATTTAAAAATATTAATAATGTTTTTAGACATTACTTATATCAACAATCTCTCCCTTTTTGATGATTACAAAACCTTAAACTCATTAAGTCTAAAAATTAATTTTTAGACAAGTATTTAGAGTTTATATTCACTTCTCCCGCTTTTTATAGAATCAAAAAGGTCATGCCAACTATCTTCGTGAATGAAGTTAGACGGGTAGAAAGCTCCCCCTTGATGTGTGCTACCCCTCATTTGAGGGCACCAAGGGTACGAGCTATGGAATGCTTGGCTACAAAAGATATGTGAAGAGAACAAGACATATATATGCAAAGCAAGAATAAAGCAAAGATGGATAGCTATTCATTTAATCATATAAGATGGTCATTAAAATGAGCATCATTACATCATTCAATATGCTTGAAGCATAATGATTACAACATAATAAAATAAAACAAAATAGTCCTAAATTGCCAAAGAGAGCTCTTGGACTTGCTTGAAACACATGGTTGATGGTTTTATTTGTTTGAGGGGAACATAAGCATAAAGTTTAGTTGTTTGATGGTGAAGGGTATGGAGTTGTGTTGAAACTAAGACCTTGATAGATCTTTGAGCCTTTGGATCGTTAGCAATGTCTGTGTAATCACAAACACTCTAAAAGAGAATCTCTACTACTTGTATTGTTTAGCGGAATTATAAATACAAGCACAACACAAATACTAACAATGCTTTGATCCTCTATGGATCATTTATTATCAACTAATAATGTTATTCTCCAAACGTACATAATGCATTAGCAAGGATTCCTTTTATACTACAAGAAACCCTAACCTTTCTTACAAGAATCAAATAACAGTAAAACAATAAAAGATACTCTACATATCTTGTCCTAGAATAAACTAAGTTTACATTCTACGGATTAACAATATCCGCAGAATCTTCTCATCCGCAGAAACACTGTCAGCAAAAACCAGCAAAGCTATCCGCAGGATCCTTTCAGCAGTATTCCTCAGCAGTAGTATCTAGAATTCCCAACAATCCTCCCCTAATCTTGAATTTGACCGTGTTAAGTTCAAGATTCTTGATAGATCGACCACAAAACAAAGTATGAGGATTGAAAGAGAAACAGATGCAAGAACATAACTACCAGCAGCAAGTAACTCACTATCAGCAGCAACTAGTAACTCTCATTGTAGACCAGGATTCCACAGCAACTCCTAAATTTAAGCAGCAACAGAATCAGCAGCAGCAAGAATAGATTTGATAAGCCTTTACCAAGCACGCAAAAGGAGAGATGCAGCCAAAGAAGCTGCTGATGCACTTGGTTTTGAGTTTGCTAAAGATACTGAAGCACTCTTGAGGCAATCTGCTAATGATGTCCACAGAAACATAGAATCTGCTGCAAGTAGTCCTGTTTTTGCTGACAAAGTACCTCATGTTCCTGCTGATCCGAATACTGCTGATGCTATTCCTGCTGGACCATCCAATTCTGTTGATCCTTTTCCCACTACTGTCAGTCCATCCCAGAGCTTTGAAGACCCTTTTGGTAGATTTTCATCCCCCACTGATCTTGGTAATCATCAACAAGCTACTGGCATTTTCAGTACCTCTTCTTATGATGATGATTTTGCTCCTACACTGAACAATCTTCAACCATCTGTTGAAGTTAATCCCATTCCTACCAAAAGAATCCACACGATACAACCTCAAGAGAACATCCTTGGAGATCCCAATGCTACAGTTCAAACAAGGAGTTCAGTGAAGAAAACACAATTTGGAGAATATGCTTTTGTTACTTATGTCATGACTCAACAAAGAGAAAACCACACAGATCAACAACATTGTATGTTTGCTTGTTTCTTATCACAGGTTGAACCAACAAGTGTAGCACAAGCACTTTCCATTGCAAGTTGGGTAGAAGCTATGCAAGAAGAAGTGCAACAATTCAAGAATCAAGAGGTTTGGATTCTTGTGCCACTACCTGATGGAAAGTTTGCAATTGGGACAAAGTGGATCTTGAAGAATACCTAGAACATGAATCAGCACTAGGAACCAGTTCTTTACCTGATCCCTGGTGAACTAGGAACCAGTCCAACACTTAGAACATGAATCAATGGTGTGTTAAAATACCCTAATGATTTTTGGCAAATCATCACAGCCATAAACGGATTTGAGATGTCTTTAGCTGTAGCCGTTTGCTCAGGACTAGCCAATTCTTAAAGGAAAGTACCTTGGTGAATTGATAACCAATATGGATTTCCACTGCCTTTACCATAAGCCATACACTTATGGGCTAGTCAATTCTTTGGATTTTCAAAGAATAAGATCCATGGTGAATCGATGACCATGCAACTCTTAGCAATTAAGCATGGGTGAGTTGAGAACCCTATGGTTTTGAGCAAACCATTAGAACTATCAACAGATTTGATGTGTCTTTACCAAAGCTGTACCGTTTAGACTAGCCAACTCTTTGATGGAACAGTCAACATCATGGTGAGTTGATAACCATAGAACATACGTACCTGTACACAACAAAGAGTGGCAAATTATACAAGATTTTTTTTTTCCAACAAAATGAAAAAGAAATAAGAATACAACAATCATCCCAAAGACGTGTCAAGCTGCACACCATGCTTGGCTTGCATTTCATTCTTGAAAAGAAGACTCTGCCTCATAGCTTTGACTAACTGCCCAGCATAAGTCATGTCATTCCCAACCACATCCGTAGGAACAAGCAGCTTCATCCCCAACATCTGTCTTAAAACTCTAAGAGAGATGGGATAAGTAATCTCAGCACACATATAAAGAATCTTGCCAGCAGCAGTTGATAGCACATGTACATTAGGGAGAGGATAAAATTTCCAGTTAGCAAGCTCCCATTTTGATTAACCCATCCAAACCCTGAGTCCTTTACTAACAGTGAGGTTGGAATCAAATAATGTAGTCAAGTCCCCATGCAAATATAAGCCACACCCTGTAGGCTCCTTGTTTTTGTAGTAGGAGGTAACCCAACTATAAAGATTCAACAGATCCTGTCTATCCAGTTAAAATTTCACTAAGAAAAGTAAAATGTTTAACTGACCCATCTGCTCTATGAACAGTGTTGATATCTTGATCTTTCAATTGAAGAGGTGTAATCTCCCACTCAACCAAAGGAACATGGGCCACAGGATCTTCACCATCATCTTCCTCAACCTCAATATACTCAGAATCTGCTAATGGTGTAACCAAGCCTATAGAAACCCTCTTTCTTGCCAAAGTCTTCTTTCTCTTTCCAGGAGAAGGTGAAGGTGTTTCATTAGAACCATCAGCAGTGTCAAATTCTGGTTTAACTTCAGCATGAACAGGTACAGGAGTGTCAGCAGGATTATCTGTAGATGCATCAGTAGGAACATATGTAGAAGCATCAGTAGGAACAGATTGTTCAGTAGCAACATCTGTAGTAGCCTCAGAAGAAATAGATTGTTCAGTAGCAACATCTGTAGTAGCCTCAGCATAAACAGAATGTAAAGCATTAGCAGTTTGTGNCATGTACATTAGGGAGAGGATAAAATTTCCAGTTAGCAAGCTCCCATTTTGATTAACCCATCCAAACCCTGAATCCTTTACTAACAGTGAGGTTCGAATCAAATAATGTAGTCAAGTCCCCATGCAAATATAAGCCACACCCTGTAGGCTCCTTGTTTTTGTAGTAGGAGGTAACCCAACTATAAAGATTCAACAGATCCTGTCTATCCACAAAAGTTAAAATTTCACTAAGAAAAGTAAAATGTTTAACTGACCCATCTGCTCTATGAACAGTGTTGATATCTTGATCTTTCAATTGAAGAGGTGTAATCTCCCAATCAACCAAAGGAACATGGGCCACAGGATCTTCACCATCATCTTCCTCAACCTCAATATACTCAGAATCGGCTAATGGTGTAACCAAGCCTCTAGAAACCCTCTTTCTTGCCAAAGTCTTCTTTCTCTTGCCAGGAGAAGGTGAAGGTGTTTCATTAGAACCATCAGCAGTGTCAGATTATGGTTTAACTTCAGCAGGAACAGGTACAGGAGTGTCAGCAGGATTATCTGTAGATGCATCAGTAGGAACATCTGTAGAAGCATCAGTAGGAATAGATTGTTCAGTAGCAACATCTGTAGTAGCCTCAGAAGAAATAGATTGTTCAGTAGCAACATCTGTAGTAGCCTCAGCATAAACAGAATGTAAAGCATTAGCAGTTTGTGGATCAACATGACTAACTCTTGCTGCATTAGCCCTGGCAAGGGCAGCTTCATCATCAGCAAGCATCCTTTGAACAGCTTCTGCACTTAACCTATCTTCCTCAATCTGCCTCTTTGTTTTCTGTCTTGTAACAGGACCTTCAGTAACCATAGGAGCCTTCCCCTTGTCTGTGAACTTAGAAGACTCAGCAGGAAGAGGTAGAGCAGTAGGAACATGTGGATCAACAGAAGTGGCCATAGATGGTACACTGAAAGAATCAACAATTTGCACATAAGAAGTACCATGACCAGACTTTAACCTCTTAGAAGGTGGTTCCTCTAGTGTTGGTTTGGGTGTGCTCTTCTGACCCTGAGACATAATATAGTTATATGTTCTCACCAACTTGTCATGAGACATATTCCAAACCTTCTCTTTAGACCATCCTGAATTAAAAATAGCTGGGCTCATATTCTTAACAACCACCCTCATTTGATTGGTCATTCGTGCCTGTGTAAGAGGTTTATCCCTCTTTGCTTTTGCTTTCTTCTCATCCTCCTCCTTTTTCTTCCTTCTCAGTAGATCAATAATTCCATCAGAAGAAACATTATCTCCTAGTAGATCTCTGGCAAGTGAGGTATTGGAAGCAATCTGATCCCCAATATGCATCCAATCAGCCTCATTAAAGTCTGAAACTTGAGCATCCGATTCTCTCCTCCTTTCAAGTGGCAAAGTAGAAACATATGTAGCCTTTGCCCTGGCAATCTCTGCATCAAACTGTGCTTGTTGTTGCTGAGCCAAAGCTTCACTCTTCATGAGATCTTCATGTTCTTTGAAGAGTCTTTCTTGAGCAAGTATTTCTTCTTCAGTTATCTTATCTGAACCAAGATCTTGATCAACCATATCAACATGCTCTCCTTCAGCAGAAACAAAGGTATCAGCAGAAGAAGATGTAGCAGACTGATATGCAAGAGAAGACAACTTTGAAGGGTCAGCAATAACTCCAGAAACACTCACACCTTGAAGATCAGTGGTAGGAGCTTCATCAGAAACCTCAAATGTTCTTCCATAAATAAAGATAGGAGGATCCTCTCCTGAAGGAGCAGCAGTAGATGGCTCTGGAACTGTAGAATTAGGACCAAGATCAGAAGCAACACCATCAGCATGATCTACATCCATGGATTGCCCAATATCAGCAGCAGATGGTGTATCAGCAGAATCAACAACTGGTGCAGAAGTATCACCCCCACTTTTACTAAAGAACTGCTCTCTCTGAACCTTGATGGGACTCTTGTTCTTTTGAGTGTCAGCAGCTGTAAGTGGTGGAGAGGGAGTGAGGTTAACGTCAGTAGCTGCAGGCAACATATGTAGAGAATCAAGAGACACAGATTCCTTTGCTGTATTTTCTGCAGGAACCTCCAATTCATCCTCTGATTCAACCACAAACTTCCTCTTCTTATTGGTCTCAAGCTGATCTTCCAAAGTCTGAACTCTGTGTGTTAATACACTGATTTGACCCCTAAGATCCGCTTTGGTCTGAGTGAGTTCCCTTTCCAAATCACCAACTTGTGTGACAAACCTGTTAAGCAACTCATAGACTTTGGTTAGTGATATAGGGTCCTCAGCTGTACCAACATGTATACCAGTGGTTTTAGGAGCTTCATTGGACCTGGTAGGAGACACATGAAAAGCATCACCAGTAGTGGTGGTATCAACAAAGGACTCTCTAGTTGGACTAGAGGGATGTTGTCCTGTGAATATAGGTATCTCATGAATGGGCTCAGCAACAAAGGTTCCTATGAACTCATCACTATGGTTAAGTTGGTCAGGGAAGGGTGTCTCATCCTCATTCCTAAGGTCAGCAGAATCCTCACCAGCAAGATTGACTGGTTGTAGAGGATCAGCAGGTTGCTCATGAGGAGTATCCACAGGCTGATCATCCACAGCTGCTGATGCAGATGCTTCAGCAGCTTTAGATGAACTAGCAACCTCAGCTGCAGATGCACTGGCATCAGCAGTTTCAGGAATGGATGGAATACTATCCTCAGAAGCATGAGGGCTGGGTGGATTACCACCTTCAACAACACCAGCATTGCCACCAGGCAACATAGCTGGTGTTATAGGCCAATGTGCACCAGTGTATTGACTAGCCATGCTTGAAAAGACTTTAGAGGTCAACTCTAGAATAGGTCTATGTGTTCTATCACGTGTTTCAATACCTATTATGATTTGAAGGAACCTAGGGTACATATAAAACTTGTTCTTATCAGTATTAATATTACTAATCATGCCCTGAAAGATAAATCTAGAAAATTTAAAATTTGTACCCTGTGATATACAAGCAATAGCACATGCCAGATATGTAGAGGATTAGGTGCTAAGATGTGTTCAGTTGTGTTTGTTTAGATGTTAGGATTGACTATAACTTCCTTTGGTGAATATGAATGAACTTTAATTTATCTCTTTATTGTCATTCATCTTGTTCCATGCATAAGGTAGAAACTTCTGAAAGAATCAAAAATATGTTATCAGCAGGAACTACACTCAGTAGAAACACTGTCAGCAGGAACTGTAAAAGCTATCCGTAGGAACCATTTGATTAGCAGAATCACCCTCAGCAGTATTGTGCAAAAATATCTTTAGGAGAAATTTCAGAGCATTTATTCTGCCACCTAATACGCATTAATGGACCTACACTTTGACTTTTGCCGATAAAACAGATCCAAACTTTCACAAAACCTAATTATCCACCAATAACAAGAACCATGAGCTCAAAACCCCAAATTTTGAATCTTCATCTGATGCTCCAAACCTTAATAAATCACCAACAAGTAGCACAGATGAATCCCCAGATGCAGAAAAGAACCAGATTTCCAAAAAGTCATCCAAGAAGAAGATGAATGAAGTTGGATTATCAAGCATAGTTCCCGATCCGGCCATGTCACCTGAATCTTCAGAAGACTCCAATCCTTGGATTCCTCTCCAACCACCTGCAAGAGAGCTCATATCACCCTTCTTGTGTACTTCCTCAAATGAGGATGAACCCCAAGATCAAGCTCCTTCCACTCCAACAGGATCAGCAGAGAATTCATCTAAACCTCCAAATTGGGGGTTTGATTCAGACCTCTCTGATTGTGATGGGAAGCGAAAAGGAAAGGTGGAGTAGTGTCAGGGTTAGATTCATGTTCCAATTTTGTTAGGGTCTTTAGAATCACCATCTTTTGTAATAAGCTTTTGATGATAAATGAATTTACTTTCCCCCTAACAATCACTTTGATGTTTGTTCCTTGAGTACACTTGATTAATTTGATTTTACTGATATGAGTTAATGCTACGGATGCACTTCCAAAACATGAGCAGAAATATTATCAGCAACAATATTATCAGCAGAAATAGTAACCTCAGCAGAAACATACATCAGCAGAATCAGCTTAGCTGCAAAACAAACACACAGACCAAAAGACACAAACCAATCTAATCCAAATAATTGTTAGTATATACAACAAGTAATCTGCAAAACAAAGTTAGTAAATATACACAATACATTTTCTACAAATCCTCCCCAGAGGCATATGCCTCCCCTTAGGCCTATGCCTCCCCTTAAACACAGCATTCAAGGGTTAGCCATCCCAATATGGACCACTAAGTGATTAAACCAAGATCCATCAAACGCCTTTGTTAAAAGATCAGCCACATTATCATCTGTATGGATTTTAAGCACCTGTATTAAGTGTTTCTCATTTGCATCCCTAATAAAATGGTGCCTAATTTCAATGTGCTTAGTTCTATTATGATATACTGGATTCTTAACAATGCATATGGTACTTTGGTTATCAATAAAGATTTTAGTGTTCATGAAATTGAACCCATAATCAAGTAGTTGATTTTGTATCCAAAGAACCTGGCCACAGCAGTTAGCAGCAGCAACATACTCTGCTTCAGTAGAAGAATTGGCCAAAATTGTTTGCTTCTTGCACTGCCAAGATATTAACCTTCTTCCAAGGAATTGACAACCTCCAGTAGTGGATTTTCTATCCAAATTAGCACCTGCATAATCACTGTCACTGTAGGCTTCCAGTTCAAAAGGAGACTCTCTTGGGTACCAAAGGCCAAGTTTGGGTTGGCCTTTAAGATACTTAAAGATGTTCTTCACTGCATTGAGATGGGAATTCAAGGGTGTGACTTGGTGCCTAGAACAAGCACTCACAGCAAATGTAATCTCTGGCCTTGAAGCTGTCAAATACATAAGTGACCCAATCATGGATCTGTACATGTGAACATTGACAGCAGGATCTGCTTCAAGGTTATTCTTAGTTTCGGGGGTTTCATATGGGGTAGTTGCAGTCCTAATATTCTCCATATCAAACTTCTGAAGAATGTCCTTCACATACTTCTCTTGATGGATGAAGATACCATCAGGCTTTTGCTGCACTTGTAGACCCAAAAAGAAAGTCATCTCTCCCATAGCACTCATCTGAAATTCACCCTTCATCAAGTCCTCAAATTCTCTGCACCAAGCTTCTTTAGTTGATCCAAAGATGATGTCATCCACATATACTTGCACAAGAATTATATCCCTTGAATTCTTCTTGATGAAGAGAGTCTTATCAATGGCACCTCTTCTGTAACCATGCATCAGCAGGAATGCAGATAGCCTAGCATACCAGGCTCTTGGTGCTTGATGAAGTCCATATAGAGCTTTCACAACTTTGTACACATGGTTAGGATGCTCTGGGTCTTCAAAACCTTTAGGTTGAGTAACATATACTTCTTCTTCAATCTCCCCATATAGAAAAGCACCCTTCACATCCATCTGATAGACCACAAACCCCATATAAGAAGCAAAGGACAAAAAGATTCTAATGGCCTCAACCCTAACCACTGGAGCAAATACCTCATCATAATCTATCCCCTCTTCTTATCTAAAACCTTGAGCTACTAATCTAGCCTTACTTTTAACCACAATGCCCCTAGCATCCCTTTTATTCTTCAAGATCCACTTTGTCCCAATTGCAAACTTTCCATCAGGTAGTGGCACAAGAATCCAAACCTCTTGATTCTTGAATTGTTGCATTTCTTCTTGCATAGCTTCTACCCAACTGGCAATGGAAAGTGCTTGTGCTACACTTGTTGGTTCAACATGTGATAAGAAACAAGCAAACATACAATGTTGTTGATCTGTGTGGTTGTCTCTTTATTGAGTCATGACATAAATAACAAAAGCATATTCTCCAAATTGTGTTTTCTTCACTGAACTCCTTGTTTGAACTGTGGCATTGGGATCTCCAAGGATGTTCTCTTGAGGATGTATAGTGTGGATTCTTTTGGTAGGGATGGGATTAACTTCAACAGATGGTTGAAGATTGTTCAGTGTAGGAGCAAAATCATCATCATAAGAAGAGGTACTGAAAATGCCAGTAGCTTGTTGATGATTACCAAGATCAGTGGGGGATGAAAATCTACCAAAAGGGTCTTCAAAGCTCTGGGATGGACTGACAGTAGTGGGAAAAGGATCAGCAGAATTGGATGGTCTAGCAGGAATAGCATCAGCAGTATTCGGATCAGCAGGAACATGAGGTACTTTGTCAGCAAAAACAGGACTACTTGCAGCAGATTCTATGTTTCTGCGGACATCATTAGCAGATTCCTCAAGAGTGCTTCAGTATCTTTAGCAAACTCAAAACCAAGTGCATCAGCAGCTTCTTTTGCTGCATGTTCTTGCTGCTGAAGTCTAGCTAATGCCTCTGCATAACTTGAATTTGTGCCATCCACATCAGAAGCATGTGTAACATTTGAACCTGAAACATGAGGAGAGGGAAAAGAAGGAACAACAATAGTTGCTTCCTCTAACTCAGAGTCAGAGTCAGAGTCAGCATCCATGGCTCCTTGATTGTTAGTGGGAGACTCATTTGTACCTGCAGATTGGTTAGAAACATATCTAGTATAACCCAAAGAATCAGTCAAATAATCTAGGCCAAAGTACCAGGCATGACCTTGACCCTGAACATTAGGCTTTTCTTCTAGGTATCTCAGGTTAAGAGTTTCCTCAATCTTTCTAGCAGTCATATTATACACCCTATAGACCTTACTATGAGCTGAATTACCCACAATATATCCGTCATCTGCTTTCTCATCAGATTTGCCTAATTGATCACTAGTGTTCAAAATGGTCACATGACAGCCAAAAGGTCTAAAGTGTGTAATACTGGGAACTTTACCAGTGAGAAGTTCATAAGGTGTCTTGTTATGAGGTCTAGTAATTGATACCCTATTTAGAACATAACAAGCAGTGCTTACTACTTCAGTCCAGAACATAGTGGGTAATTTAGAGTCTGCAAGCATAGTTCTTGCTGCCTCTATCAAGGTTCTATTCTTTCTCTCAGCAATCCCATTTTGTTGTGGGGTTCTTGGATTGCTATAGTCCCTTTTTATCCCTTTAGACCCACAAAGTTCTATTAACAAGGCATTTTTAAACTCTGTCACATTATCACACCTAATACGTTTAACCTTTTTATTTAGCTGTTTTTCAACAAGGGTTAAATATTCTTTTAGAGTTGGAAAAGTTTCATCTTTCGTTCTCAAAAAGAATACCCAACAAAACCTTCTATAGTCATCAGTGATTACCAATGAGAAGGACTTGTGATCAATATTGCGAATTTGAGTTGGACCAAAAAGATCCATATGTAGCAGCTGAAGAGGTTCTGAAATGGTGCTCACAGCTTTGATGGATTTGTATGAGGCTTTGTGTTGCTTTCCTTTGTTACATGCAACACAGTTGTGTTCATTGGTGAAGATTTTGGAAGGAAGTCCATCAACTAGACCAAGTTTGGAAAGC
>LBNU01029913.1:21511-57354 GCA_014162995.1 Artemisia annua
AGTGGATGAACGAGTGTGAGTTCGAACATCAGGCTCAAGACTTTTGAGCTTGTTGTAGAGATCATCAAAGGTGAGGTTATCAAGCCCACCTTTAGCTTTGAGGGCAATACTGACTTGCAACCATGATGGAGGTAAAGATCGTAGAAACTTGGCATTGCAGTCTTCATTGTCTGGTTTTTCCTTCATCTGGTTTAACTGACTCAAAATTCTCTAAAATTTATCATACCCCTTGTGGATTCCCTCTTCCTCTGAGATCTGGAACTCCTGAAACTGTTGTTTGAGCATGGATCTCTTCATCCTCTTTGATTCCTCATTGCCACTAAACCTTGCTTTAATAGCCATCCAGATGTCATTTGCATCGTCCATGTAGTGAAAATCACATATATGTTCATCTGGGATAGCTTGAAGAAGAATAGTTCGAGCCTTGTTCTCTCTTTGAACTGATAAAACTTCTTTAGCAGATGTAGGAGCCACAAAGGTCAGACGACCATCAGCATCTCTGGTGGTCTTCCTTAACTTGTTACCATAAAGAACTACCCGCCACATATTGAAATCAATATTAGTGATCCAATTCTGCATCTTCATGGCCCACAAGTCATAATCCTCCTTCTTAAGATAGGGAAATTTTGCATTGCTGTTGGTGAGGTTGAGTTGATGTAGTGTTGTAGCATTGATTGGTTGAGTGACTTCTGAATCATCAGAGGATCCTGGCATGGTGTTGATTGTAAGAGTTGGAAAAAGAAAGTTGTGTAAATATCACAGAGACTCCCCCGAGGCTCTGATACCACTTGTTGAAACTAAGACCTTGATAGATCTTTGAGCCTTTGGATCGTTAGCAATGTCTTTGTAATCACAAACACTCTAAAAGAGAATCTCTACTACTTGTATTGTTTAGCGGAATTATAAATACAAGCACAACACAAATACTAACAATGCTTTGATCCTCTATGGATCGTTTATTATCAACTAATAATGTTATTCTCAAAACGTACATAATGCATTAGCAAGGATTCCTTTGATACTACAAGAAACCCTAACCCTTCTTACAAGAATCAAATAACAGTAAAACAATAAAAGATATTCTACATATCTTGTCCTAGAATAAACTAAGTTTACATTCTACGGATTAGCTATATCTGCAGAATCTTCTCATCCATAGAAACACTGTCAGCAGAAACCAGCAAAGCTATCCGCAGGATCCTTTCAGCAGTATTCCTCAGCAGTAGTTTCTAGAATTCCCAACAAGTTGGGTATGGAGCGGAAGAGGTGGATCTCACTACGTTGTATCGTGTTAATGGAGGTGTTGGATGAGGATGACTTAGAAGATATTCGATCCAAGAAATATCTTCACTCAAGTAGAGGATTTGTTTTTGGACAAAGATGCAACAAGGGCAATAGTGGGTATGGTTTGTGACTTGATCCAAATTGAGAGAGTGGGGTAAGCAATTTGCATAGGGTGATGATGGAGGTTGCCCTTTGTTGCGTTGTGTAAGATGCATAGCAAGGAGACCATTAAGGTCATGGATGTGGTTGATTTCTTCACGGAATTTTTGCTTTTCCGTGGCAATGTGGAGTGAATCATTTGTTTGGTATGGATGAAGAGGAGTTGTGTAGTTGGAGGTATAGTTGTTGGAGGTGTAGTTTTATGGTTGGCCAAATTGATATGGATCATTGTAGTTGGCTTGAGGTTGTGATGTGTAGCTTGGAATGAAGGAGGATGTTTGGCCAATGTTGTATGGTTTGTAAACTGAATCAATGGAAAGTCCTTGTGGGTTTGGAGTATAGTTTGGGAAGTAAGTAGTTGGAGGTGTTAATTGATTACCAACTTCATAGGTTGTGATGGATTTGTTTCAAGGGCTTTTTCTTCTCCAAGTGGGTTTTTTGGTCATCCTTGCTAGCCTTGAGGCTTTTGGTTTTGGTTTGTTTGGAGAAGTCATTATGTGATGAGTGGAGAGATTGAGGAATGGGGTATTTATAGTGTGAGATTTATGTGATTAGGGATGGTTAATGTTTGTTTGAAGGATTAGGACAAAATGTGTTTGTGAATTTTGGGTAGTGTAGGGTAAAATGGGCTAAAAAGCAGAAAAAGATTCTGTAAACTCGACCATCAGATGGCCGGTCCCCTTAATTGGAGGCCGGTCCCCTTAATTATTAAGGGGGCCACCTTGTGAATTAAGGGGGCCGCCCATCTGGTGAATTCCAGTTTACCAGACCAGGTTTTCTTGGCAGAAAATTTCAGAAAGGATTATGTTTTTAGGTTGGTTTCAAGCAAGCTCAACTAGTTGTGGCAATTTAGTTATGTAATATGCTAATAACTAAACATGCATACAAAAACACTTAATAGAAACAACAAATAAGCAAGTTAATCTTCCTAGTCGAGCTAACTTAAAGCAAGGGCAAAGGCAACTAGAGAGTGAGCAACTAGTGATGGAGCAAATGTGACAATATCATTTGTGACTTTGTCCTAGTGTGTGCCTATATGCAAAAAATGTGGAGACGTGATTACTTCGACTCCTAATGCAAAGACGAAGATATTCTAAGAAGCAATCCAAGTTCTTCTTGATTTGATTTTTGCTCAATTCATGAATGTCAATGGTATATATTAGATTATATATTTTGACAATTCATGTGAGATCTCATGCATGATTTTTGAAAATGTTTTTAGCATTATTCAACAATGCAAAAAAATGGTTTTCATGTGTTTCCTAGAAGTGAGAGTTGTTTGAAATAAAATAGATTGGGTTTTATAGAAGTGTTTATTCAATAGAAAGTTATTTCCCAATCTTTTATTTTGTGCGAAATAGAATCCTAGACTCAGATGCGATGAGAGGAAAAGAGGAATAAATTTTATGCAATAAATAAGTAATGCAATAATATTTAGTCAATTTGTTCCATCATTCCTAATCCTAAACACAAGTAGTTAAATAGTTCACGCTTAAGGGGCTTAGTGAATATATCCGCAATGTTATCTTCCGATGCTACCTTTTTTATAGTTATATTTCCTTTTTGTACATTATCGCGAAGAAAGTGGTGACGTATCTCTATATGTTTAGTCCTAGAGTTTTGAACGGGATTCTTACTTAAATCTATAGCACCTTTGTTATCGCACATAATAGGGATATTTTCTAACCTAACGCCATAGTCTACGAGAGCTTGTTTCATCCATAGTGCTTGTTGACATGCCTTTCCAGCGCTTACATATTCGGCTTCGGTGGTAGAAATAGCAAGAGCGGTTTGCTTCTTCGAAAACCAAGATGTTAGACAACATCCCATAAATGTGCTAGTCTCCCGCATGATCTGAATCCGCATAGATGTTGGTTTCTATGCCGGATCTCTTAGGATACCATAATCCTAAGTGTATAGTGCATTTAATGTATCGAAAGATACGCTTAACCGCTTCTAGGTGAGAGGTTTTGGGATCCTCTTGAAAGCTGGCACAAAGGCAGACACTAAACATGATGTCGGGTCTACTTGCCGTTAAGTATAGTAAACTACCTATCATTCCTCTATACTTAGTGTTATCTACGGACTCACCTTCTTCATCCTTTGTGAGTTTTACTTCCGTAGACATTGGTGTTTTCATGGGTTTTGAGTCTTTTAGTCCAAACTTCTTAAGCATTTCCTTAATGTACTTAGATTGGTTAAAGAATATTCCATCTTCTAATTGTTTTATTTGTAATCCTAGTAAGAAGTTTAGTTCACCCATCAAACTCGTCATGCATGATTTTGGCAAATTCATCACACATTTCTTGACAAGTCGATCCAAATATAATGTCGTCGACATATATTTGAACAATGATGAGATTTGGGTTTTTCCTTTTAGTGAAAAGAGTGTTATCTACCATTCCCATGGAATAATTATGTTTAATAAGAAATGCTTTTAATCGATCATACCAAGCCTTAGGAGCTTGTTTGAGTCCATATAAAGCTTTCTTTAGTTTATAAACATAATCAGGTTTTGCGAAGTCAATGAATCCTGGAGGTTGTGCCACATAAACCTCCTCATTGATAAAACCGTTGAGGAATGCACTTTTCACATCCATTTGGAATAACTTAAAGTCTAGGGCGCATACATAGGCAAGTAATATTCAAATAGATTCTAATCTAGCTACGGGGGCATAAGTATCGTCATAATCAATTCCTTCTTGTTGATTATAACCTTGGCAACTAACCTAGCTTTGTTCCTAGTTACTACTCCGTTCTCATCTAACTTATTCCTATATACCCACTTAGTTCCTATGATGGTCATGTTCATTAGATTTGGGACTAATTCCCAAACATCATTCGCCTTAAATTGATTTAGTTCTTCTTGCATAGCCATGACCCAACTTTCATCTTTTAAAGCTTCATTAATGTTCTTAGCTTCTATTGCTGAGAGGAAACAAAATAAGTTATTTTTATCTTGGGCTTGTGATCTAAGGGTTCTTTGATTAAGGCTTCCTATTATGTTATCTAATGGGTGTGATTTAGATTCCTTAATATTTACTACTTCGTTATCTTCTGGGTCTATAATTTCATTACATTTCCTAGGGATTTTGTTTTAGTAACCTCAATAGCTTCATCTTCAACTAGGTCATCATCTTCTAAAGGTAATGTTTTAGGAGGTGGTGGTGTTTCATCAAATGCTACATTTAATGATTCTTCTACTTTCATGGTGTGTTTAGTAAGTATTATATATGCTTTACTATTTTGCGAGTAAGCTAGAAATATTCCTTCATAGGATTTTGGGTCAAACTTAGTAAGGTAATCCCTAGTGTTTAAAATATAGCATTTACTTCCGAATACTCTAAAATAGCTTAAGTTAGGCTTTCTACCTCTTAACAACTCATAGGGAGTTTTTCCTAATATTCTCCTAATTGATACTCTATTAATTATATATGTTGATGTATCTACGGCGTGGCACCAAAATTTTTGTGGAATGGATTGTTCATTCAGCATTGTTCTACTCATTTCTTGAAGTGATCTATTCTTTCTTTCTACTACGCCATTTGATTGGGGAGTACGTGGAGCGGAGAAATTGTGAGATATACCATTTAAATCACAATATTTTCCGAATTGTATTTCGTTATCAAATTCTCTACCGTGGTCCGTCCTAATGGATACTATGGAACATCCTAATTTATTTTGAATCATTTTACTAAATATTTCAAATTTCTCAAAGACCTCGGTTTTATCACTTAGGAACCTAGTCCACGTGTATCGTGAATAGTCGTCTACTATTACTAAGGTATAACGGTTTCCTCCATAGCTCCGCACAGCGGATGGACCAATAGACCCATATGTAATAATTCTAGGAAACTAGTAGTGGATACTATATTCTTAGCTTTGTGGCTTGCATGAGCTTGTTTTCCAATTTTACAGGCATCACAAAAGTGTTTGTCATATCTTAGGTTAGGCAAATTTCTAACTAATTCCTTAGAGGCTAAAGATTGTATTTGTTGCATGTTTGCGTGTCCTAATCTCCTATGCCACAAAGTGGAGTTCTTGTCTAAGGTTGCTAGGCATATCCTATCTTCCGGTTTGTTTCCTAGTTTCATAACGTATACACCTCCTTTCCTAATTCCTCTACCTATTATTTTTTCATCCTTAACTATTTCGCTATCTTTCTCGGTAAACCTACACTTATTATCGCATATTTGGGCTATACTAAGTAAGTTATATGTCAAATTATCTACGTGCTCAACATTTTCAATAGTAAGTGAGTCTTGAGAAATCGTACCTTTGCCAATGATTTTTCCACGCAAGTCGCTACCGAAAATGACATTACCTCCATTATATGCTTTGTATGAAGAGAATAACTTGCGATTTCCCGTCATATGCCTCAAGCATCCGCTATCCTTGATCCATTCGTCGGGCTCCAAGTCTATTCCTAGGCATACTTCATCGGTCGCTTTAGCTACAAGACTTTTTTCGTCTCTTGGCTTTTCCAATTCTTCTTTGTCACTCTCACTCCATGTTCTACTCACAAAAGCGCCTTGATTTTCATAACCCGGTGGCTTTGGACATTCGCCAATGACATGATTTGGACTTCCACATCTAAAACACTTTCTTTTCCCGTGGTTATCGCTTCTATTTCTTTGAAATCTTCTTTCGTCTCTTGGTTGTCTTGTAAATCTTCCTCGTATCTTTTAAAATTTCTTAAATTCTCTTACGGTCATTGCATATTCTTCGCCTTCACTTTCGTCACTTGAATCATTGTCGTCTCTAAGTTCCTTTTTGACTTTTCGCGCAAGAGATTTAATTTGCTCTTTCTTTCCTTTGATCGTTTCCGAATCTCTCTTTATAATTTCTTCATGGACCTTCAAATTGCCGATAAGTTCATCGAGTGACAACGTCATCAAATTCTTTGATTCTTCAATTGCCGTGACTTTAGCACGCCATTTTGGATGCAATGCCCTAAGAAATTTCCTGACACAATTCTTACTAGAAAAAGTCTCATCAAGTGCTTTTAAACTTGTGATAATAGTGTTAAATTTAGCAAAAGCACTATCTATTGATTCTTCTTTCGGAATCGTAAATTGTTCATATTGTTGCACAAGAAGATATATTTTGTTGTCTTTGACTTGACTATTACCTTGGTGAGTGATTAGTAGTGAATCCCAAATTTCTTTGGCGGTTTTACACATAAAAATTCTTTCATATTCTTTGCGCGGTAACACATTATAAATTACCATTTTAGCTTCATTATTTTTTGCTAGTTTCTTTTTCAAATCATCATTTTGTTTTTCAAAAGGTACAATTTCATCCATTTTAGTTTCCGGAATATGTTGAGTAGGAGGAAAATCACCAAAGGTTATAACATGCCAAAGATCAAGATCTTTAGATTTCACATAAGTTTCGAATCTATTTTTCCAATATAAAAATCCATCACTTTCAAATAGTTGTGGTCTTTGCATAGATTGCCCTTCTAAATATTTTTCAGATTCCATAGATCGTTGCAAGTTTTAAAATACAATATATTTTAAAAATCTTGCTTGACGTGGCTCCTGATACCAATTGTGGAAAACTAGAAGGGGGGGTTGAATAGTTTTACGTCTTTTTAATTTGTTATGAAAAACTTTGTTTACGCGTTTTGTTTACTTTCAAAAATGTAGATTAGATATTATGTGAATTCAAGTCTTGCACAATATAAACAACTATAATTAAATACTAACGCTATAATAATGTAAGTAATGAAATAAGTGAGAGATGGTGATGTAGCGTTTCTAAGCTAGTGAAAGCAAGAACCACTAGGTATCGTTGTCCCAACGAGGGTTGAATATGGATCTCGTCACTCAAGACCGTGAGCTATGTGTGATGAATAGGTTTTAAAAGAAAGGTTTGGTTTTGTTTATACTACAATGACAAATTAAAGTAAAGGAAAGCGGTAAAACGACATTAAATAAGAAAGCAAGTAAAGTTGCATGAAATAAAAGTGCGATAAGAAATGAAAGCGGTAAATGAAAGCGATAAGTAATGAAAACGGTAAATGAATTTAAAAGACAATGTGTTTGCAAAGCGACGCGAATAAGTTCGTTAAGCTTGAAGTAAAAGTTTGCGACGAGTTATTCTCCTTTCTTGAGATTAGTTGTTAATTAATCTTTTGAAAAGATATTAACTCAAGACGAGTGAATTAATCGTTCAAAGGTTTCGTCTTCGAATAATTAACTCACACGTCTAAGCAATCTTTCAATTACTTATCACAAACGTTTAAGCTCTTACTTAGGTCACCAACTCGAATAGCTAAGCAAACACGTTTAAAAAACTACTCACTACTCATATTAAAAACTTAAAGCGATAAAGAAATTAAAAGACTTGTAAAACATTAAACGTAATTAAAGTTTGAAACTAAAAATGAAAAGACGAAAGACTTTAATAAGTAAAAGACACTAAAAAGATTTTAAAGAAAATTCGACAGCATAACGTTTAAGATTTAAGAAAATAAAAGCCTCACTCGAAGAACGATGAGGTGAAATAAAAGCCTAACTCGGCTTGAAAAAGAAATAAGAAAAGAAGAAGAGAAAACAAGACACGACTCAAAATAAACTTGGACTAAAAATAAAGTTGACACAATAAAAACTAAACTCGCTATGTAATAAAAAAAATATTAATACTCGCTACCTATTATTACGAAACTCGCTATGTTGTTTTGTTCATACTCGCTATTTCATTTTTCAAATCAAACTCGCTATCAATTTTCCTGCCAAACTCGCTATGTACTTGTAAACATACTCGCTATCATACTAGTTGACTTTTTTTAAAACTCGCTAAGTAAATGTTTGACTAAACTCGCTATCTATTGTTAACTATACTCGCTACGTATGAAAAATTTAATACTCGCTATTCAAAGAAAAATGATACTCGCTATTAAACCCTAAAATCTAAACTCGCTATTTTATGAAAAACTTTGTTTACGCGTTTTGTTTACTTTCAAAAATGTAGATTAGATATTATGTGAATTCAAGTCTTGCACAATATAAACAACTATAATTAAATACTAACGCTATAATAATGTAAGTAATGAAATAAGTGAGAGATGGAAAGATCGAACCGCGAGACAAGAGATTTATAGTGGTTCGGCTACAAGGACACCTTCCTTGCCCTACTCCACTCCCCGAGCACCTAACTCGAGAGTTTTCTTCACTATGTCAACAAGCTCCCTTATGGCGGAGAAAACCTTAGACACCAATTTTCACACCACAACTTCGTCACACCTTATTCACACCTTCTACACAACTTCTTCACACCTAGTCACTACTTAATCACACCTCTACTTGATTTACACTACTTCTTCTTCACACCTATCTACTTGATTTACACTACTTCTTCTTCACACCTATCTATTTGATTTACACTACCTCTTCTTCACACCTATCTATCTATCTATCAAATATTCACAACTAGTACACAAAGAAATAGATATATTGGATGATGCTCTAACAACTTGGATGTGGAGGTCACAACAAGTTGTTATACTTCTTGTCTTTGATAGATTGAAGTATTCTTCTCTTGCAAAGATTTATGTATATATGATCAAAGGATTTTAGAGAATAGAAATGGAGATTTAGATCAGAAAGTTTTAGGGTGCAAAAGGTGAGAAAAATCTGTGAAATGAACCAGCATTTATAGCCAAAGAAAATACTGTTCTGGAGCGTGCCCGTCCCCTTAATTGAGGGGCCGGTCCCCTTAAAATTAAGGGGGCCGCCTAGTGAATTAAGGGGGCCGCCCCCTCCAGAACGTTGGATATCTTTGTCCTTTTGTGGGGAAGGTTTTTTTGGACCATTTTTGCTATTTTTGGTTAAAAGTTTGAATTCATATATTTATAATGATTTAAACATATTCTTTTAATTCCAAAAATAATTTGTAAAAGATATAAAATTTTTTGTGACATTTTATAAAAAGTTTAGTGTTTAAGAAAAATGTCCTTTGATCATAGAATGCAATAAACACTTTGTTTATTCATACCTTAAGTGATTAAGTTGTTGAAATGAATATTTACAACTAAATATTTGTTTACGTTATAATCTCTAGTTTAATGAGTTTATATTTTGTGATTATCAAAACATAGAGATATTCAAAAATATTAATAATGTTTTTAGACATTACTTATATCAACACAAAAATCCTCCCCTCAACACAAAAGACTTATTAGACATCAAAATTTTAGGGGTTAAGCATTCCAATACCTGTTACCAGGTACTGAAACCTTCCCACATCAAGACCTTTTGTTAATAAATCAGCATAGTTATCATCAGTATGAATTTTGATAACTTGAATTAACCTTTTCTCATAACAATCTCTTATAAAATGATGTCTAATCTCAATATGCTTAGTTTTAGAGTGTTGAACAGGATTTTTAATTATGCATATTGTACTGCTATTGTTAATACAAATGATGGTATTTTTAAAATTGTACCCATAGTCCAATAATTGGTTTTGAAGCCATAGAACTTGAGCACAACAACTTGCAGCAGCTACATACTCTGCCTCTGTTGATGAAGTTGCCACCATTGTTTGCTTCTTGCACTGCCATGACACCAATCTACATCCAAGAAATTGGCATCCACCTGTTGTAGATTTTCGATCCAAACTGGCTCTAGCATAATCACTATCTGAGTATGTAACCAACTCCATAGGAGATTCCTTAGGATACCATAATCCCAAATGAGGATATGCTTTAAGATATTTGAAAATCTTCTTCACAGCAATCAAGTGTGATACTTTGGGAGTGACCTGAAAACTTGCACAAGCACATACTGCAAACATGATGTCTGGTCTTGATGAAGTGAGATACATTAAGGAACCAATCATAGATCTGTACATATGCACATCAACTGCTTCTCCACTGTTATCCTTTAAAAGCAGATGAGTAGTCTTGTCTGCAGGTGTGCTTGATGACTTAGCATCTGTACATTTGAACTTCCTTAGTATCTTAGCCACATATTTTTCTTGATTGATGAAAATACCATCTGGCCTTTGTTGTACTTGAAGTCCCAAAAAGAATGTGAGTTCACCCATAGAACTCATCTTGAACTCATCTTTCATCAGCTTCTCAAATTCTTTGCACATCTCTGGTTTTGTAGAACCAAAAATTATATCATCAACATATACTTGAACTAGTAAGATATCATTCTTGTCTTTCTTGATGAACAAAGTCTGATCAATCCTTCCTCAATGAAACCATTATCCAAAAGATAAGTAGCTAGGGTCTCATACCATTTCCTTGGTGCCTGATGCAAACCATAAAGAGCCTTAACTACCCTGTACACCTTGTCTGGATGGTCAGGGTCTTCAAAGCCTGGACGTTGTGAAACATATACCTCTTCATCAATTGTCCTATAGAGAAAGGCACCTTTTACATCCATTTGATAGACTGTGAAGCCCATAAAGGATGCATAGGCTAGAAAAAGCCTAATAGCCTCAATTCTTGCAATTGGGGCAAATACTTCTTCATAGTCAATACCTTCCTCCTTAGTGTATCCCTGTGCCACAAGCCTTGCCTTATTCCTGACGACAACCCCTCTTTCATCTCTTTTGTTTCTGAACACCCACTTGGTACCAATTACCTTCATGCCTGTAGGTAAGTCACAAAGCACCCAAACTTTTTGAATTTTGAACTGAAGCAACTCTTCTTGCATTGCTTCTACCCAGCTTTCATCTTCAAGTGCCTTGTAAACATTCTTAGGTTCCATTTGTGATAGAAAACACATAAACAGACATTCATTCTTGCCTTCATGATTCTTGGATTCATAGACTTCACTGATAAAGCCATGAATATCAGCCATTTGTGTCTGTCTTCTAGTCTTCACTCTAGACTGCACATCTCCTATCACATTCTCAAGTGGATGTGATTTATGTATTGTGGTGTGAGGAGTTTGAGGAACTTCAATTGCTGTAGGCATGTTGGATATTTCAACATCACTGGCTTGGGCTTCCTATGTAACTGGAGTTATATTTTCCACATTTGGTACAACAGTGGAAACTTCTGGCCTAGCAGTGGAATCTGCATTCCCACTGCTTTCAGGATTTTCTTTGTTCTGTGTGTTCACATCACTAGCTTTGAACACATTCCCATCACCTTCTTTTCTAGCATCATTAGAAGGTTGTTCATCTCCAGTCTTTGAGACAAAATCATCACTTGCAAAGTCCCAAATTGGCATAATGATTTGATCTTGATCATCCTCTTGATCTTTGCTTGATTCATCATCATCAACAAATTCTTCTGAACCTGCAAAATCATTAGTATATGTTACTACAGAAATAGGTACATAATTCATGGTATGGGTTAGAGTCTCAAGATCAAACAACCATTCTAGACCTGTACTTGCAACATTGGGTCTATTTTCTTGAAACTCAACATGCAGATTTTCTTCTATCTTTTTGGTCCTTAAGTTGTATACCCTAAAGGCTTTACTAACCATAGAGTATCCAACAAAATAGCCTTCATCAGACTTTCCATCAAATTTACCCAGATGATCTATGGTATTGAGAATAGTGACATGACATCCAAATGGTCTCATGAAGTCTAAGATAGGAGTTCTACCTCTAAATAACTCATAAGGTGTCTTGTTCTTTGTTTTTACCACTAAAACCCTGTTCTGTACATAACAAGCAGTGTTAACTGCTTCAGCCCAAAAAGTGATTGGCAATTTTGAATCAGCCAACATGGTTCTAGCAGCCTCTATTAATGTCCTGTTTCTCCTCTCAGCCACACCATTTTGCTGAGGAGTTCTAGCTACGCTAAATTCTCTTTTAATACCTTTTTCTCTGCAAAAATCATCCATAACTCTATTCTTAAACTCTGTCCCATTGTCACACCTGATAATTTTAACTTTCTTATCATTTTGGTTTTCTATTTCATTTATAATGGTCTTAAGGATGCCAGTTGTCTCATCCTTAGTTCTAAGAAAGAAAACCCATGTAAATCTACTAAAATCATCAGTCACAACAAGACAATATTTCTTAAGATTTATGCTACTCACAGAAGTAGGACCAAACAAGTCCATATGCAACATATATAATGGGTGAGCAATAGAGTTAAAAGCTTTTGTTTTACAAGAAGCTCTGTGTTGTTTTCCCTTGAGACAAGCAACACAGGTTTGGTCATTTTCAAATCTTTTCTGAGGCAAGCCTCTTACCAAACCATGTTTAACAATCTTATTTATGGTTTTGAAATTTATGTGACCAAGTATTCTGTGCCATAATATGGATTCATCCAATGTGGCCTTTGCAATCAAGCAAGTAAGATCATCTTTAGAAACAATGTTCTTCATATCAAAACTGTATAGATTGCCTTGTCTAGGAATTTTAAGAAGGATCTGACTTTCATCAGGCATCTTAAAATCCTTGTCGAGAACAAAACATTCAGTTTCAGTAAAAAGAACTTTGTTTTTCTTGTCACAAATTTATGACACACTAAAGAGATTGTACTTAAGCTCTTTCACATAGTACACAGGTTCAAAGTCCAAGTTACCAGTTCTGATATTACCTTTACCAGTAATTCTTCCACCAACTCTACCTCCAAAGCTAACAAATTGTCCATCTAAATGTTTGAAATCTGTAAGATAGGAATTATTGCCAGTCATGTGCCTTGAACATCCACTATCTGAGTAACCTTGATCTTCTGTTTTGATCTTTGGATGTTCCTGCACATAGAATAAAAGAGTTAGTTCCTTTTGGAGACCCAAGCCATGATTTACATGGATCTGCCTCGTGTATCAATATAATTATATCTATCAAAGGTCATTGATACACCATTGGAATTGGTTGTGGAGGTAATTCCTTTTGGTTTCCATTTCCAACGTGCTGAGGCCTTCACACCATTTCCTATATTTACACTGTTTTTGCTTACAACACTAGCAGTGGGAAATTTTGGCCTGGCAGTGGAAACTGCTGGCTTAGTAATTTTGGTTTTTGGTACCCACTGTTGGTTATAAAGACCCTTTTTCTTATAAAAGGTCCTTTTTCCTGTTTGTGCAGATTTAGAGAAAGTTATTTTTGCACTTGAAACAGGTGTTTTAGGGTAAGCAGTGTTAACAGTTTTAGCAGTGGAAAAAGATTTAAGTCCACTTCTTAATTGAACTGCTCTGGGAATCATGTTGCTGTGTGTATTAGGGTGACTATTGTTTTGAAACTTGTTTGAGTTCACCCTTTTGTTCCCAAAAACTTCCCTTATTCCCACATGGTAGTCACATTTAGCATGCAAATGATCAAAGCTACCACAGATATGACATGCTTTGTTATTCATAACAAAATCACTACCAAGTTGTTGAGATATTAGATGATTCCAACTTCTCTGGTTGCCCCCAGGTTTTACCAAACCATGTTTAACAATCTTATTTATGGTTTTGAAATTTATGTGACCAAGTATTATGTGCCATAATATGGATTCATCCAATGTGGCCTTTGCAATCAAGCAAGTAAGATCATCTTTAGAAACAATGTTCTTCATATCAAAACTGTATAGATTGCCTTGTCTAGGAATTTTAAGAAGGATCTGACTTTCATCAGGCATCATAAAATCCTTGTCAAGAACAAAACATTCATTTTCAGTAAAAAGAACTTTGTTTTTCTTGTCACAAATTTATGACACACTAAAGAGATTGTACTTAAGCTCTTTCACATAGTACACAGGTTCAAAGTCCAAGTTACCAGTTCTGATAGTACCTTTACCAGTAATTCTTCCACCAACTCTACCTCTAAAGCTGACAAATTGTCCATCTAAAGGTTTGAAATCTGTAAGTTAGGAATTATTGCCAGTCATGTGCCTTGAACAACCACTATCTGAGTAACCTTGATCTTTTGTTTTGATCTTTGGATGTTCCTGCACATAGAGTAAAAGAGTTAGTTCCTTTTGGAGACCCAAGCCATGATTTACATGGATCTGCCTCGTGTATCAATATAATTATATCTATCAAAGTTCATTGATACACCATTGGAATTGGTTGTGGAGGTAATTCCTTTTGGTTTCCATTTCCAACGTGCTGAGGCCTTCACACCATTTCCCATATTTACACTGTTTTTGCTTACAACACTAGCAGTGGGAAATTTTGGCCTGGCAGTGGAAACTGTTGGCTTAGTAATTTTGGTTTTTGGTACCCACTGTTTGTTATAAACACCCTTTTTCTTATAAAAGGTCCTTTTTCCTGTTTGTGCAGATTTAGAGAAAGTTATTTTTGCACTTGAAACAGGTGTTTTAGGGTAAGCAGTGTTAACAGTTTTAGCAGTGGAAAAAGATTTAAGTCCACTTCTTAATTGAACTGCTCTGGGAATCATGTTGCTGTGTGTATTAGGGCGACTATTGTTTTAAAACTTGTTTGAGTTCACCCTTTTGTTCCCAAAAACTTCCCTTATTCCCACATGGTAGTCACATTTAGCATGCAAATGATCAAAGCTACCACATATATGACATGCTTTGTTATTCATAACAAAATCACTACCAAGTTGTTGAGATATTAGATGATTCCAACTTCTCTGGTTGCCCCTAGGAGCTAGTGACTTATTCCTATACATCTCAGCATATCTTATAGTTGACCTAGGTTGATTAGCTTGTTTTCGAGGTTCCACCGTATCAGCCTTAACTTCTTTGGGAGTAGAAGTTTCTACACTAACTTTGACAATTTCATCCACTAGAGATGAATCACTAGCACTATCAAAAGCATCAGTCTCATGCTTAACCTGTTCATCACTTTTCACAAACTTGGGGGGGCCATATTCAAGAATAGGTTCCTGTAATTCTTCTAACCTTGTATGAGCTAGGTCAATACCTGGAGGTGATGGAACACCTTTTAGTGGTGGAGGGACTGTATTGTAGCCTATACCTGATTTAGCCTTATTAACTACTTGTGCTTCCCAAATTTTATCAATTGACTTAGACTGATAAGCTAGAGTGTCAACAGTTATACTGACATTTTCATTCATCTTCTTAAGTTTCTCAAGTTCATCTCTAAGGACCTCACTAACAGCAATCCTATGGTCTAAATCTCTTTTTAAAACTGCAATATCATCATTATATTTAGACTCTTTTTACATTGACTACACGCCCTAGACTTACAGACACATTTAATGGATGTTACATTGTGACACATATATTATTAAACCTAATTCCCTGTATCTCTTTATATAATAAAGATACTAGGGTTACAAAATATTACGAAGGACTATATTGTAATAACTTCTTTGTAAAGCAAGTCCTTTGTAGTTTGCATTGTCTTCATTCTTCATTTTGTCATCTTCAGAACCATCATCAACAGAAGATGATAGCAATGCCAAGCTCCTAGAACTTGTAATTAGCTTTCCTGCCTTCTTCAACCTTTGAAATTATTATAAAGATAATTGAGTTCATTGTTTCAATGTCTGGTTTGTTTTCCCAAACAATGACATTGGTTTGAAACTTAGAAGGCAAACTCCTTAAGAACTTTAAATTGAGGTCTTCCTTGTCTACCTCAATGCCAAACACAGTCAATTGTGTCACAACCTTCTGAAGTCTAGTAAAGATGTTGTCAAGAGATTCATTGCCAGATGCAGAGAAATTTTCATCATGTGTTCCTAACACTAGTGACTTATTCCTATACATCTCAGCATATCTTATAGTTGACCTAGGTTGATTAGCTTGTTTTCGAGGTTCCACCGTATTAGCCTTAACTTCTTTGGGAGTAGAAGTTTCTACACTAACTTTGACAATTTCATCTACTAGAGATGAATCACTAGCACTATCAAAAGCATCAGTCTCATGCTTAACCTGTTCATCACTTTTCACAAACTTGGGGGGGGCCATATTCAAGAATAGGTTCCTGAAATTCTTCTAACCTTGTATGAGCTAGGTCAATACCTGGAGGTGATGGAACACCTTTTAGTGGTGGAGGGACTGTATTGTAGCCTATACCTGATTTAGCCTTATTAACTACTCGTGCTTCCCAAATTTTATCAATTGACTTAGACTGATAAGCTAGAGTGTCAACAGTTATATTGACATTTTCATTCATCTTCCTAAGTTTCTCAAGCTCATCTCTAAGGACCTCACTAACAGCAATCCTATGGTCTAAATCTCTTTTTAAAACTGCAATATCATCATTATATTTAGACTCTTTTTACATTGACTACACGCCCTAGACTTACACACACATTTAATGGATGTTACATTGTGACACGTATATTATTAAACCTAATTCCCTATATCTCTTTATATAATAAAGATACTAGGGTTACAAAATATTACGAAGGACTATATTGTAATAACTTCTTTGTAAAGCAAGTCCTTTGTAGTTTGCATTGTCTTCATTCTTCATTTTGTCATCTTCAGAACCATCATCAACAGAAGATGATAGCAATGCCAAGCTCCTAGAACTTGTACTTAGCTTTCCTGCCTTCTTCAACCTTTGAAATTATTATAAAGATAATTGAGTTTCATTGTTTCAATGTCTGGTTTGTTTTCCCAAACAATGACATTGGTTTGAAACTTAGAAGGCAAACTCCTTAAGAACTTTAAATTGAGGTCTTCCTTGTCTACCTCAATGCCAAACACAGTCAATTGTATCACAACCTTCTGAAGTCTAGTAAAGATGTTGTCAAGAGATTCATTGCCAGATGCAGAGAAATTTTCATAACTCTGTTTCAGCAATGTCTTTTGTGTTTTCTTGGTAGCATCATTACCACCAAACACTGAGCAGATCTCTTCAAAAAATTCCTTTGCTGTTTTATACTTGCTAAAAGCAATGATCTGGTCCTTGGGAAGAGTCATTAGAAGCAAGCTTCTAGCCTTCAAATCATTCTTCTTCTGAGTCTTTCATCACTTGTAGTAGGAACAATATTTACTGTCACTACATCTTTGCCATTAACTTTCTCAGTAGAAGTACTTGGCTTGAAAGAATCACCAAACATGATGATCTCCCATAGAGCATAGTCTTGTATAAGGAAGTACTGCTCTATCATTATCCTCCACATCTCAAACTCATTGAGTTTGAGCTTTGGAAGCCTAGCTGCAGTGTTGGACTGGTTGTTCTCCATCTCCATTGATTTGGATGAAGTGATTAAGCTGTTTCTTTGGATCTTCTAATTCAAAGTATCAGAACCTGGCTCTGATACCACTTGATGGATCTAAACACACGCCTTTAGATTGATACTTTGAGTAATACTAACAAGCACGCGGAATTTACTTGATAGTACTTAGAAGATTGTATTGTATGTTGTATTGAGTGAGAACAGTTGTAGGTAATGAACACAAGATGTTTAACAAACTTTGCAGCTTCAATATTATTAATGATAATAATACGAGTGATCTTAGTTATCACTAGGGTTACACCTTGAAGCTTTCACAATGATACGTATTTTTTAATCTTAACCTAGGACCTCCTTTTATAGGACAAGGAGTCCTTTACAAGATAAGTATAAACGTAACTAAATAGAATATACAGAAGATCTATTCTATACTTATCAATACACGATTACAAACAATTATCCTGTAAGCAGTGGTAATAATATGTACTGGCAGTGATAATGTGTTTCCACTGCTAGTGCATTCTTCAGCAGTGTCTTCCACAGACTTAACAGTGGTAACTGTTAGCATTATTCCCAACACTAGCGCTACTCAAGGCAGAACAAATGTACGCAAAATTCTTCAAATGTGAGTTTTGGATCCCAAGCGTGCAATTCCTTGGACACGTCATTGTCAGTAAAGGCATTCATGTGGACCCGACCAAGATTAAGACTGTCAAGGAATGGTCATCCCCTGCAAATCCTACGGAAATCGGGCAATTCCTAGGACTCGCTGGGTATTACAGGAGATTTATCGAGAATTTTTCCAAGATTGCAAAACCCTTAACGGAATTGACGCAAAAGAATAAGAAGTATGAATGGGGTGAGAAACAAGAGACGGCTTTTCAACTCCTTAAGCAAAAGCTTTGTGAAGCCGCCATACTAGCACTACCAGAAGGAAATGATGGATTTGTAGTCTACTGTGACGCATCACACCACGGGTTAGGTGCTGTGTTGATGCAGCGGAACAAAGTTATAGCATACGCCTCTCAACAACTCAAAAAGAATGAGGAAAATTACACAACTCATGACCTGGAGTTTGGAGCAGTAGTCTTTGCTCTCAAGATATGGAGGCATTACCTCTACGGTACCAAATGTACAGTGTACACTGACCACAAGAGCCTACAACACATCCTTGATCAGAAGGAGCTAAACATGAGGCAATGAAGATGGTTAGAACTACTTAGTGATTATGATTGTGAAATCCGCTATCACCCCGGAAAGGCCAACGTTGTGGCCGATGCTTTAAGCTGGAAGGAACGTATTAAACCCCTCAGAGTGCGATCGTTAGGAATGACGATTTGCTCACCACTACCTGCACAAATCTTACAAGCACAATCTGAGGCTCTCAAAGAGGAGAACCGACATCACGAAAGATTTATGGTATGCCGAAAAGTAAAAATGGCTTCGTGAAAAGAACCGACGGAACATTGTGCTTTGGAGAAAGAAGTTGGATCCCGCATCATGGAGGTATTCGAGACCTCATCATGCACGAGTCGCACAAGTCCAAGTACTCCATTCACCCTAGTTCCAACAAGATGTACCAGGACCTTAAGAAACTGTATTGGTGGCCTAACATGAAAGCCGACATTGCTGAGTATGTCAGAAAGTGTTTAACATGTTTGAGAGTCAAGACAGAATGCCAGAGACCTTTTGGATTACTCACCCAACCCGATCTTCCTATTTGGAAATGAGAACGAATCACCATGGATTTTAACACTAAACTCCCAAGAACAACCACTGGTTTAGATACCATTTGGGTTATCGTTGACCGACTCAAAAAATCCGCTCATTTCTTACCCATTCGAAAGACCGATGAGATAAACACACTCGCGTAGTTATACCTAAAGGAAATAGTGACCCGACATGGAGTACCCATCTCCATTATCTCCAATAGAGATAGTCGTTTCACCTCAAACTTTTGGCAGTCACTGCAAAAAGTATTAGGCACCCGCTTAGATATGAGCACCGCGTATCATCCGCAAACGGATGGGCAAAGCGAGAGAACGATACAAATGCTAGAAGACATGTTGCTGGCATGTGTGATTGATTTCGGTAAAGGATGGGATAAACACTTGCTATTGGCAGAATTTTCATACAACAACAGCTACCATGCCAGTATTAAGGCGGCCCCATTTGAGGCAATTTATGGTCAAAAGTGCAGATCTCCAGTTTGTTGGGCTGAGGTTGGAGAAGCTCAAATCACTGGACCTGAGTTAATCCTCGAAACTACGGAAAAGATCGTTAAGATAAGACAACGTTTGTAAGTTGCCAGAGATAGGCAGAAAAGCTATGCTGACATAAGAAGAAAGCCAATGGAATTTCAGGTTGGAGACAGAGTTATGTTGAAAGTATCTCCCTGGAAGGGAACCGTCCGCTTTGGAAAACGCGGCAAACTAAACCCTCGATACATTGGACCATTCAAGATACTAGAACGGATTGGTCCTGTGGCTTATAAACTTGAGCTCCCGTAAGAGCTCAGCCAAGTACACAACGTATTTCATGTGTCGAACCTAAAGAAGTGCCTATCTGACGAAACACTGGTGATACCGCTGAAAGAGATTCAGCTTGACTAGAAACTTACCTTCACGGAAGAGCCCATAGAGATTATGGACCGGGAAGTGAAACGATTGAAACACAGCTGTATACCCATCGTCAAAGTTCGATGGAATTCTCAAAGAGGACCCGAGTATACATGGGAACGCGAAGATAAAATTCGGGCCAAATATCCACACTTATTCTCTGAGAACACCCATGACACCACACAAACTTAAATTCCGGGACCGAATTTGAATGACGGGTAGGTACTGTAATATCTTGTGAAAAACCCCGATTATTAGGAAACACTAAACATGAAGTGATTGTATGTTATTGTTCATGCACCCATTTTTAGGCAAAATTTTAAACTTTTGATTACACTATGCAACTCTGAATCAATACGTGCTATGTGATTCACACTTATCCAAAACGAGCTCACACGCAACCCACAATGACCTAGAAAAGGACACAACACCACTGGGGATCAATATTGATCACAAGTGCAACATTTTCACTCATAACCACCTATGGGACCCACATCCCTCTTGGTGCACCCCACGACACCAACATGAACTATTATTATACACACAGTGGGACCCACAATATTCACATATGTGAATTACACTTCAGTGGACCCCACAATACTAATATACACCCATGTGGGACCCACAAAGCTCACAGTGGGCCCCATATGGCCAAAATAAGCAACCAACACCCATTGGGCCTCACACAACCCTAGCCCATGAAAGCTAGCCTAACAACATCACACGGATCACTTTCAAACTCTTAACGGGCCAACTAAACTCATAAGCCCAACAAATCAAGCCCAATACCAAATAATAACTAATAACACCAAACATGTACATGCGTTTACTTTGGCTCTCGTATTTGTAAAACATACAAACAACACATGGAATAAATTGCATAATCTCATTGTTCACACACAAAAGAATCGAGATCAACTAATATATCAACCTAATACCTACATATGCACAGTAAAATCTGGTCAAAGCTTAGCGACCTCACCACATTGCCAAACGTACCAACCTTGAGTCACATTGTGTAAAACGAGTTGCCATTGATCCCATTGTGTTCCAAGACCTCTCAAATGACTCACAAAACGTTTCTAAGCAACTCACAACTCTCATAACTCACAAACGTGCCCTAGCTCGTTTCTTTTGTCTCGTTATATATACAAATGTACACGTAAACTCTCACAACTTACACAAGCTTGTGAGACCTCCTAAGCTAAATAGAAACCCATTATTACTCATTTTAGACTAAACTATTTATGCTAAATCCATGTCTAAGCTCACAAGATCTCACAACATCAAATTCGACACCTATTTAATTGTTTTGGTCACGTATGTGATCATTTGGACCCATGAGTGTACCACGACTCTCGCAACTCTCCTAAAGGACTTCTATAACCATATGATGAAGTCTTAACATCATAACAACTCCTACAAAACAAAACTCGATCATAAAGTGACAATTTGGTCACGTTACAATGTCAAACGGACCTTTTATGTTTTCTACTACCAAACTGTTGGATCGTTATACTCTGACCAAACTATTATATAGCTTGTTAAGGGTTTAGTAGCCTTGGATAAATCCTAATCTACTAACAATGAAACACTGAATTACTCTATTAAGTATGCGGAATTACTTAACAAAGCTAAGAAGAATTAACCAAACTTTGATTATATTAACACCTTAAATCTGCTTGTAGAATGCAGACTATTACAACTCTAACTTATCTCTAAATCATATTCGTAAAACTCTCTTATCTCTAATGCCAACCTAGGGATCCTTTTATAGGCACAAGGAAAACCCTAGTCGGTTTACATAACTTGAACGACAAGTATACAATCCCTAACTATAGAATATTCTAGATTACATAATATTCTAATTCTAATAATATATTCAGTCTTTATCTTCGAGCAGTACTTTGACTTATCAACGAGCAGTACTTTGATCATTAGCAGTACTTTGACTTTAATACTTCAGTAGTACTTTGAAGAGCAGCACTTTGATATCCAGCAGTACTTTGATCTTTTATACCCCAACAATGCTCCCCTAACTTGAATTCTACTTATTTGATTTCAAGTTTTCTTTGTGTAAGCTTTATCTTCATGAAAAGATTGTCTTCTTTGAAAAATATACTCGTTGTTTTGTCATCATTAGCATAAAGTACTTGCAATCTTTATCAGCAACAAACTTTTATCTTTACAGCAACTTAAACTCTTCTTCTCAGCTACTCAGCAACATTAGACACATCAAATCATATTCAGTTTCATACTATTCTCATCACTTCCAGGTGTGTTAACTCCTGTGAGAGGTGAATCATTGAAAATTAATGGATTTTGATGTCTCTATACCAAAGCCATTAACTCTGGAGTAGCCAATGTTTAGGTTAAGTAAACCATGGTACATTGATAACCATATGATTTTTAGCAAATCATCAACTATCAATGGATTTGAGTAGTCTTTACCAAAAGCCGTTTGCTTATGGACTAGTTAGTTCTTAGATCTGAACCATGGTGAACTAATTACCATATAAATGGATTTTCCACAGCCTTTACCACAAGCCATTTTCTTGTGGGCTAGTCAACTCTTCACTTATTTCAGATATGGTGAGTTGAAACCATACAATTTTTAGTAAATTGTCAACTAAAAACGGATTTGATTGTCACATCAGAGCCGTACCCTCATGATGAATCAAACTTTTTCTTGTCTGTTAAACATGGTGAGTTGAATACCATTTGTCATGTAGTACAAGTACTAACACCATGTGTTACTCAAAAACAATTTGTTGCTGTAATTATTTGTGCTTCAAAAATTATTTTGCACATGACAAAAATTGTTATTCCAAAAGAATGTAACTGGTTTTAAGCTGCAAGCAGTACTTTGGGAAAGTACTGTTTGATCAGCAGTACTTTGAATAAAGTACTTGTTTATTCAAAAGATTTTATACAATTAAAAATCATACCAGTATTTTTCAATCATCATCCTTCAAAATTGTCCAATTGATGAACAAATTAATCACCATTAGAACTGTTTCATCTTCTTCTTCAACTTCCATACCATGATCCANCTTTGATCTTTTATACCCCAACACTTAATATAATGTCCTATAGTTGCTTGGCTTTGAACCAACTTCGTCACATGAATAAGAGGATGATCAAATCAACAATAACACAAAAACACACAAATCATGTATGTGAAGACCCTCTTGTAGCCAATAGTTTTGTCGCCATGGGGAAGATCAACTAAGTTCCATAGACTTCGTGTCTTTCATGGACTACATTTCTTCATGCATCGCTTCAATCCATTTTTTGGATTCAGAATCCCTTATAGCTTCTTAGTAATTAGGAGGTTTATTATGGTCTCCTAAATCAGGTTCTTCTAAATCTATCAGATAACCATATCTCTCAAGTTGCTGAGAGACTCTACTAGATTTGCGAAGTGGTTAGGCCAACTACTTTAGTATAGCTACACCTAAAAAAGTGTATTCCTACCCTTTCCTTTTTCTGACAATGTTGCCAGTTAGGTGCAACGTTTTCCGCTTGATTAGTAGGAGCAGTTTCCTCTACAATCAACTCAGGATCACACGGTATAATAAAACATGTAAAAGGTGTATTATGATTATAATTGTAAACACAAGAAGTTTTACAATCCTCATAGGCAGTGTACCTAACCGTTGTAGTGTAGTATAGGTAAGACACGGGGGATTGATCATTCTATAGGGGAATAGTGTTGTAGGCTCGAAGTGTATGACAAATTAAGTCTAAAGGTGAGAGATGATTATTTTTGTATTTTTATATCTTTAGAAAGCAAGTAAAAATCTCGGGGTTTGAAGAGTTTGTTTTATACTGCTAATTAAACTAAGTAAAACTAAATTAAACTAATTATGCAGAAAAGTAAATTAGTTAACTCGTATGATAAGTAAAAGTTAACTCGTATGATAAGTAAATGTGTTTACTTAGAATTTTACTACTCCTTAGTTATACCTACTGATTAGTCGAGTTGTCACGTCCTTGTTTTAATTACCGCATTGTATTCCTTAATATCAGTCGTAGGGTGGTGTCAAATTCCCTAACTCTATGAATGTATAGACTCGTTAATAATCTTAATGGCAGCAATCGCAATTCCCAACGATGGAATATGTAGAACTCGTTAATACCCTTAATGTCAGCGATCACAATTCACGCAATAAATACAATGAACAAACCATCTATTATAGTGGAGTGTTTAGTCGGACGTTCAAGCAGTCATCCTAAGATCTAGCCAGCTTTCCAACTCCTAACGCAATAACACTAATTAAAACAAAAGATTACAATTAATAATAAATAATTAGGTTTCATTCAATTATAAGTAAACACTAATAAATCTAGCCTAGTATGTTAAAGAGAAGAGAAGATAAACAAATAATCACACAACACATAAACATATTGTAATGATTAATTATTGAATAATTTATCTTTAATAAAATATGGAGTTATGGGGGTTAAAAACCCTTACAAGAATTAGAAAATTCGCGCACCAAGAGGTCTCTCCAAAGTCTTACCAATACGTGTCACCCATAATAAAAATCCTACGAAAAATATATATAGTATTACAACTGTGCGGCGTCACTTTACAAGTGTGATGCCGTCAGCTCGCCGTCATTAGGGATTCTGAAACTGCACCGACTTAGTTGTTACGGCGTCACCTTATGGGTTATGACGCCGTCCTGCTTCACTTTTTTTGTTTTGACGCCGTCAGCTCAAGACCGTCACTATCGTCTGAAGCGTCACTTGTAAAATTTATAACTGGATTATCTTCGTAGCTTTTCAAACATTGTAATCATGACACCGTCACACTCCCTTTTTGCGATGTTTTCATGACTTTGTCGTTTTCTCGTCCAAATAAGCCAAAAGTACATCCGTTTTCATCATTTGCTTCCCAGTACCTAAAACTCAAATAAAAACGATTTAGGGCAATAAATGATCAAATATGTACGAGTTTAGAGGCTAGTGACCCTTAAAAACACATGTTTTTACACCTCATCAAATATCCTACACTTAAGATTTGCTTGTCCTCAAGCAAATATGCTTTTATCATAATCAATTTACAAGTTAGGGGGAATTTAGCATTGGTTTAAAGATTGTTTACAACACAACTCATTTCACAATAGTCAAAACAAGCACGAAAATTATATATTAGCACCTCACATAAAGTGTTGGGATTCTCACATCTCCTAGGTGTATATGTTGTATAACATGTATGGAAATGAGAAAATAAAACACTCTCTACCTGTCATAGCACATAGGTTACCATAAACTTGATAAAGGATCAAACATCCACCGCTTTGGCGTAAGCACCTAGGATAAACTATCAAATAGAACTTTTAAAGGGTTGTAATATTAGGTGTAAGAGTAAGGAAAACACAATTTTGAAGATATGGGGTTTTTTACTGGTGGCAAGCTAATCATCTAAGTTAGTTACATGTACAAAGTGACGTTGTTAAGCCAAGACTCGACTTACTAACTCTAACTCTTTTTATGTTTTTCTTGACTTTTTCTTGACTCAAACAAAAGCAAAAGGCCGGATATTAGTCCGTATATTTTTCTCTCCTTTTTTTTCTTTTTTTTCGTTTTTTTTTTCATACACGTTTGTCCTACCATCTGTAATATAATACATCAAATACCAAGATATTTATAGTTGCATCCCTACAGTTGAATTTTGGCATAAATAGCCCGCAATTATAATAAACAAGTTTAAAACAAGGGTTATCCTAATGCATCTTATCATTTAGTCAATCCTAATCACACGAATGTGATATCACTAGCGATCTCGAAATGCATCAGTAAAGCAAGTTCAAGAATCTATATACTACCGGTATACTCATAATCATTAAAGGTGAATGCTTTTTTTCTAAATATCTAAAGGCAAACCTCACATTTTGGGGTGGAAATTTTTGAGTGATAAGATTTTTGTGCTAGCTATATAACTCCTATCCATGAGACGCTTTATTAAGACTAAAGTTTAACTCGTAAATGTCATAAAAAATTTAAATTTGGTGCTAACATTACCTTTACAAGTATTTCTTTCGGTTTATTACACAATACTTAAGAACAAAACAAATATCAAATATATGACTAGTTGGTGTCCCTTTTTACCCTCCCTACACTTAAATTGAACATTGTCCCCAATATTCTAAAAAATTACCAAAGACATGATAACGGGAAAAATAAAATAGATAGAAGAAACTAATACTCCCCTGATTAGCTCGGTATGAACAGGAAATACGGTCAAATCCTCCTCCAAGAATATAAAATTGTCCAAATAATATTCTTCTTGTCCAATATAACCTATAAATCAATAAGAAAACGAACACGAAACCTTGTATAAAATCGGCGGTAAACATACTATATATAATAAAAACAAATCCTATAAAGCGAATAAGATATAACGTTTGCAAAATAAATGTTTAGAGAAATCTGAAAATTTAAAAATTCTAGAAATTTTCAAAAATTTAAGTTTCAACAGAAAAACAAAAATCTTGGAAAAGGTTTTGCTACAGTGCCTGACGTCGTCAGGTGTAAACCCTGACGCCATCAGGTATGATCGGACAAATTGTTTTGTTTTGTTTCCTAGAAAATTTCTGGAAAAATCTAACTTCTAAAACCTAGAACTTTCTATAAAACATTCATTGTGACTAAATACAAGCATTTGACTCAAACAAACACACAAATATGTAGAATATATGCTAAACAGTAGTAATTGTAAATTTTCATGTTCGAATTTTGTTCTTTTAAACAAATATAAACTTCCCTACACTTATCTTTTATAAAATACCTTTATATGCAATTAAGACAATGTTAAAAACAAAATAAAGCATTTTCACAAATTATTTGAAACATGAAAATTAAACAATTATGATTAGGCATATATGACACAAACAAACAAATAAATTAAAAACATCAAACAATTAAAAACATCTAAAAAAGATAGATTTAAACAACCACAAGTCCTACAAATATCCATAGCCAACACCAGTTTTAAATCCTACTTATTGCAGACCAAATATTGTTTTAAATCATAACACAAGAACAATTGTTCAAAGATCACAAATGATACAACAACAAATATCACTCATCAGGGGCGGTGCCCTAGCGGCAGTGTACCCATAAGGTAGGTGTGCAGTTGTAACACCCCCAAAATTTACTAGTAACAGCGGAAGACTTACGGGGTATTACTTAAAGGATCTTTGTCACAATCATAGAATACGACTCACAAGAGACGTTTTTAAAGTTAAATTTATTCAAAATACCAAGTATCCAAGATACCAAGATATTTCATAATTAAACAACAAGTTTTATTCGAGAAAGATAAAACATTTATTAAAGCCCATGCCGGGTTTCATGCCCACTCCGTGCCTTCAAGTTCCTTCTTGTTTAGTTACCTGAGATAAACATGCTAAAAGTCAACAGAAGTTGAGTGATATCCATAGGTTTAAATTTAATAGTTGAACACAAGATATCGACATTAATTGCAAATCACATGCAATCAAACAAGTTGAAAAATCATATCCGTTATTGCCTTAAGCTCATGACACGCAATGATTAACAGCGAATCATATAAATATTATGACGTAAATAAATTGGCCCCCAAGATAGGTATTTGCCAATAACCTATGACATCAAATAAAGTGCGTTTGGTAGTTTACTCCAACAACCAAACGGGGATTGTCAGTCCCTAATAGATCTATCCACAGTTATTTACGTTCACCCTACAAGTGATTAAGGTTCATGATCGAGAGACTTTTGGCAATAGCAACTTAAGCAATAATAACAGCCAGCCGGTATAACAATACCAATAAAAAGACTTGTGTTCAGGTTTTAAGCATGTATCTCCCCACAAAATAGTTTAAAAGTGGGCTATGAACTCACCTTAGTAGTACAGTAGTAGTGGTAGTATCGTAATCTCAAACGATGCAAGGCAACGGCTTCACACACAACATAGAATATATGGCAAATTTTAGTTGATAGTCTAAGTCCAGTTTTTATCGCGAATAATAGTCATTCTTTGTTTGTTTAATGTATGGCATTCAAAGTCAAAGTTATAAATACATAACTCTTTAGTAAAATTTGTTCGGTGATGGGATTGTTAACGATAAAACAAGAATTTGTAGACGTCAAGAATATGCGTTAAGTATATATATGTTATATGAAAATAGTTATGTCATGATTAGATCGATAGATTTATTATATATATAAAAGAAATATAAATATAAATTTTATAAAATAAAATTTATAAAAATTATTAAAGTCCCAATTTTACACTTTTTACCTTAACGGAATAACTTTTACACCGTTAGTCCGAAGTTAATTTTATTTACACTTTTAGTCCAAAACTATCAATATTAACATTATTCACCCAAAAGTTTCAATAATTACAGTTTATTACTCAGAAAAACAGAAATGACAGTTTTAACCCTAAGTTTCCAAAGTTTACACTTTTAGTCCCTCGTTTATAAAATTTTGCAATTTTAGTCCAATTTTCACCAAATGAAAAGTTTAACTTTTTTATTTTCTAAATAAGCTCAAAATAGCTTATACAACTTATATTTTCAGCTTATTTGCTTAAAAATCAATTTTTACACAAATGGGCCCTTAACGAGCCATCTTCAAGGCCCATTAAGATTTAACGATCCATTGGGTTCGGGGGAACATTGGGCTTAGGTTTGGGCATATTTTAAGGTTATAAAAACATTACAAAAGTGCTTATGTGACCAGCTTATTGCATGAGCTTAAAAAGAGCTTAATGGGCTTTAAGCCCAAACATTATTTATAAAGGTTTTAGGAAATCAGCTTTTGTCCATTTCGAATAGCTTTTGTAAAGGGCTTAAATGAGCTTATTAGGTTTAGCAAATCATACTTACAGGATGCTAGTAATGTGGCTAATGAGGTCAAGCCTTAACATCATATAGTTATGGGTCGAATTAATTAAATACAAGGCCAAACGTAACGTGTCAAGGCCATTCTGAAAAACAGTTTAATCTTCACAACATATTCTAAGTGTTGGAAATGAATTCGAATGGGTCAAGTGACATTCTAAACGTGTCAAATTAATTGTGAAAACGTTATTATTAGGTTCAAAACTTTATGGCACTCATTTACTAGCATATTGAGCATTTCGAATGATAAATAAAATGTATGTGTTACGTTTATATTTTACGAGATAAAGGTGTCAAGTGATAGTGCAAAACTGAAAAATAACGAAAGTAATGAAATGGAAAAAGGAAGAAAAAGGCCTCACCTCACCTCTAGGGGTGGGGTAAAAACGTGTTTAGAGATCGAGTTAGGACAAATGAGCAATGTGGCTTGATTCTTGGCACTCCCAAGATGTAGAAACGAGCTTGAGTGGAACTTTAACTTGATTCGAAAGCCTTGAAACCTTGGCAAAACTCACGACCTCAGGAACATGATTAAGGACTTGGTAAAATATGAAATGTGATTTTTTTGTGTGTGAGTTCGACTGAGTTTGCATGGGGGGATTTTATAGTAAGCTTGGCGTGTGAAAACAAAGCAAAGTTCACATGAGGTTGAGTGTTAAGATCAATTGAATGCATGCAATCCTTCCTCCTATGTCAAACCGAGACAAAACTAAGAGAATATTTACAAGAATGTGTAAGACTCGTCTCAGGGTATTTCTGAGTGATTCAAAGAGTCTATACCTGGGTTTCTAGTGATTGGGGAGGGTTGGAGGCTGTTTTGGATGCATATGATAAGTTACTTGATAAGGCGAAAAGTGTACCGCTTTTCGGGGGTCATTTAAGCCCTAAATCGTATTTATTTGATCAATTATTGCCCTAAATCATTCCTTTTGTCATTTTAGGTACTTTGGAGAGAAATTCTGGAAAAGGAAGCATTTTGGACGTTTTTGGAGCATAAAAGTGAAGATTCGACAAAGTGCTAAAGTCTGCTGGAATAGTACCCTTGATGGCGTCAAGCTTGGATGTGACGCCGTCAAGTCTTGATAAGCCAGAACGGATTAAAGGGGGACGGCGTCAAGAAGGCCATCAAGAAACCCTAATCACGGCGAGGTGACGGCGTCAAGGCTATAACGTGACGCCGTCAGATCTGTTTTCCTATATATATTCTCATAATTTTTAGTCATTAGGGTGGAACTTTTGAGGGAGAAACCCTAGACGAATTTTAGCAGCTTTTTCAAGGTTTTTTACCTTGAGATCTTCCATGTTACATTGAAGATAAGTACCAATTAATCATTCAATATGTCTATGTGTTGTTTGATTCTATCTTGTTCTTGTCCTTTGTTTAACATGCTAGGCTAGGTTTTCTTTGTGTTTGCTTAGATCTAATGAAACCTAACTATTGATTATTGATTGAATGGTGTGTTATTGATTGTATTGGATGAATGTTTATCGATGTTAGGCTTAAGAAAACTGGCAGACTTCTGATTGGTAACATGCTTGACTGTCTTAAGAAACATGAACTAAGGTGTACTAAGGTTATTTGATTGTATTTAATGCATGCGCGAATTCTAGTGATCCCATGTTAGGAGCTTCTTAGCCGGCTTGCTTATAGAGTTGGGGAAGTCCGTACACACCCCCACGACCGTTATTAAGGAATACAATCCATCATCCACGCAATTAATACACACTAATCAATCGGTAAAAGATAGTTAGGGAGTAAGGAAATCTAAGTAAACACACTTCTCTCCATATAGTTTTCACAACATTTATTTTCAGTTTATTTTATTTTATTTGCAATTGTAGTTATTTGGGTTAGTTGACTAGCAACTGATTCCGCCCACTCCTTCAAACCCGAGATTTTTACTTGCTTTCATAAAAATATAAAAATACAAAAAGAATCTTCCCTCACCCCTAGACCTATTAGAGTAGTTTTTCAATCCTAACGACACTATTCCCCTAGAGAACGATCAATCCCCCGGTACTTGCCACTACACTATACTACATCGGTCAGGTACACTGCCTGGTGGGGATTGCAAGCTTCTCAAGATCCCTTGAGAAGTAAAACCCTAGTGCGTGGTCGCAATCCCGCGCATCAAAGTTTTTGGCGCCGCTGCCGGGGAATAGTTATTGTTTAGGTTGAATTTTTATTTTATTAAGTCTACTCACTAGATTCTTTTCTAGTGAGATTTTTATTTTATTTTTCTAGGATTCCTTTAGTCTATCTTTTTCTGCTCTATCCATTGCTCAAATCTTCCTTGGCCATCATGGTAAACGAAGATCTTTCCAATCTCAGAGTCACTAGGAGTCGTAGTTCATTAAGGGACCTTATTCCACCTTACGCAGAACCTAAAAGGGAAATGCGAAGGTTAAGGCGACCCTTTGCAACACCTGAACCACCTGGCATTGCCATCAATTTTGATGATGCCCTCTCTGAGGAAGAATCCGATCATCATCTTACACCCCCGAGCCCTCTGTCCAATCACGATATAGAGATTCCCGAAAACCCAATCCCTAAATGCCTCAAGGATTACTCTTCTTCCACTCCTGTGGTTTCTCCAATGCTATTGTTTTTCCAAATGAACACACGGATGGGGTCTTGCGTGCAACCGATGTTTGGCTTGTCCAAAGTGTATGCAAGTTTCGCGGATTGAAAACTGAAGATCCAATCCAACACATCAAGGACTTCCTGAAAAGAGTGGATACCCTCCATACGGACGGGGCCACTAGAGATACCTCCTGGCTACGATTCTTTCCATTCACCCTTTATGAAAAAGCCAGAGATTGGTATAACCAACTTCCCTCCGAGTCCATCTTCACATGGGAATAGCTTATCTCAAAATTCTATGAGAAATTCTTTCCCATAGGAAGAACCTCAATATTGAGAGACAAAATCCTCCGCTTCCATGTTGAACTAGCTGAACCTATTCACAAGTCTTGGGTTAGATTCAAGGATCTAATTAGACAAGTCCCTCATCATGGCATTGAACTCTGGCTTCTTGTCCAAATCTTTTATGACAGTGTCTCTAAGAACGACCAATTGGGCATTAATAATCATCAAAAGGAAAAATAGCCAAGTTAAGCGCTGAAGAAGGATGGAATAGGATTGAGGAATATGCAAATGATCAAGACGATACTTGGGATGAACCCGATTCGATCATGAGCGCTTCCAAGATCATGAAAGAGATTTCTTTTGATAACCGGTTGAGTAGGTTGAATAAACAAGTATCTTATCTAGACAAGTCGCAACCAACTAAACAATTATCAAACCCATACTTGATCTGTGATCAATGTGGTGGCCTGCATGAAGTAGAGGAATGCGGGGATGATGTCACCACCGAACAAGCATGTTTGTCAAGCCACGACATCTTTAATGATCCCTTCCTCTTAACTTTCTACCAAAACAATGATCTTACCCCTTGGGGAAATCTTGAGAGAAGTGAGGAAGGAGGAGAATATCCTGACTACAAGGTTAGGAGCACTTTTGAGGATGATCTTGGGCATTTCACGCTTGAAAAGAATCTGCAACTGAAAGGTCTCAACAACCTCATCACTAGCCAACAAAATGAGTGGAGAACCAAATTCACAGAACTCAACGCCACTCTTGATAGCCTTGAGAAACCTGAAGTGGGTCAAAAAGATCCTTTACTCGCCATTACCACTCGTGCTGGAACAATTACTAAGGATCCACCTTACCCAGCTCAACAATCTAACGTCACGGAACCCGACACCCCTCACGAGGAAGAAAGTACTGTGAACGATGGGAATCCCGAGCAACCCCCTCCAGTAGCCCCCTCTCTACTTACTCCGACCAAACAGCCCACTAAAGTCCATATCCGTCCCGCCTTAAGAATCAAAAGATCGAGAATGATGAAAAAATATTCTTGTCATACTTGAAGGATTCGGTCATCACCATACCCCTCTTTGATGCATGTTATCATATGCCCAAATATAGTACATACTTCAAGAAGCTGCTAACCAACAGAAAAAGGCTCGAGGGTCTTGTAACCCTAGGAGAAGAATGTTCTGTGGTGACTCAACGAGGACTACCAAAGAAGGTGGACGATCCCGGGAGTTTCACCTTGCCCTGCTCCATAGGATCTCTTTCAGTCAAGAATGCTCTAGCTGACTTAGGGGCAAGTATCAATCTTATGCCGCATTCCATGTTCCTCAAATTGGGGTATTCAGGATTAAAACCAACCTGTATGAACATCCAACTAGCCGATAGATCGGTCAAATACCCCTTAGGAATATGTGAAAACGTGCTTGTTAAGGTAGGGAAGTTCAAATTTCCAGTTGACTTCGTCATCCTTGAAATGGAGGAAGATGACCTAGTGCCCATCATTCTAGGAAGACCATTCCTTGCAACTGCTCGTGCTGTTATTGATGTTCATGATGGCAAACTAACCTTACGAGTAGGGGGCCGATAGCTTAACCTTCGACATCAAGGACACAATGAATCTTTCTTTCGAAGCAGCTAACCGGCTGTATTTCATCGGAGAAGTCGATGAATTATCCGACGTGATAGACAATTGTGTAGATGAACAAGTAGAAGCTGGTTGGTTGCGCGACGAAGCTCTTTTACCCATCTTAGAGGAGGAGAAGACTATGGATGTTAGCACAGTCTCCTTCTATCCCAGACAAGAAATCGAACAGCTTGAGCTTCGTAAACCTGAGAATAAACTTAAACCATCCATTATCGAGCCACCCACGTTAGAACTCAAGGAACTCCCAAACAACCTTGAATATGCTTTCCTCCAAGGAGAAGATCAACTTCCGGTAATTATAAACTCTTCTTTGAAAAGTGAACAAAAAGGTAAACTCTTAGGAGTTTTAAAAAAATATAAAGGAGTTATAGCATGGAGTGTAGCCGACATCAAGGGGATTGACTCAACCTTTTGCATGCATAAAATCCTCATGGAGGAGGAATATAAACCTTCCGTGCAACCTCAAAGGCGAGTAAACCCCAACATAAAGGAAGTCGTAAAAAAGGAAGTCATCAAACTCCTAGATGCAGGGCTAATTTACCTAATTTCAGACAGTCCATGGGTAAGTCCTGTACAAGTTGTACCAAAGAAAGGAGGAATGACGGTGGTGAAGAACGATAAGGATGAGTTAGTACCTCAAAGAACAGTAACCGGGTGGCGTGTATGCATCGATTATAGCCTTATAGGAAGTTGAATGATGCAACCCGAAAAGATCATTTCCCTCTCCCATTCATCGATCAAATGTTGGAAAGATTAGCAGGACATGAGTACTACTGCTTCCTGGATGGGGTTCTCAGGGTATTTCCAAATCCCTATCACTCCCGAGGACAAAGAAAAGACTACGTTTACATGCCCTTATGGCACCTTCGCCTACAAACGAATGCCCTTTGGACTATGTAACGCTCCCGCCACTTTCCAACGTTGCATGACTGCAATCTTCCATGAGTTAATGGAAGACAGCATGGAGGTCTTCATGGATGATTTTTCAGTCTTTGGAGACTCTTTTGATCGCTATCTTGCTAACCTCGAAAAAATGCTCAAACGTTGTGAGGAGACTAACTTGGTACTAAACTGGGAAAAGTGCCATTTTATGGTGAAAGAAGGGATTGTGCTTGGGCACAAAGTCTCAGGAAGTGGAATTGAAGTAGACCGGGCAAAAATTGAGGCTATATCTAAACTTCCTTATCCAACCACCGTTAAGGCAATCCGTAGCTTCTTAGGTCATGCTGGCTTCTATAGGAGATTCATTAAAGACTTCTCAAAAATAGCTAGACCAATGACTCAGTTGCTTATGAAGGATGCCCCGTTCGACTTCTCTCAAGAGTGCAAGGATGAATTCGATCGATTAAAGCAGAACCTCACACAAGCTCCGATTATGGTTACCCCTAATTGGGATTTACCATTTGAAATCATGTGCGACGCTAGTGATTACGCTGTTGGAGCAGTGTTAGGGCTAAGACTTAACAAACACTTCCAGCCAATATACTACGCTAGCAAAACATGAATCCTACTCAAGAAAACTACACTACCACTGAAAAGGAATTATTGGCCGTGGTATTTAAAAGATTAGCAGGACATGAGTACTACTGCTTCCTGGATGGGTTCTCAGGGTATTTCCAAATCCCTATCGCTCCCGAGGACCAAGAAAAGACTACGTTTACATGCCCTTATGGCACCTTCGCCTACAAACGAATGCCCTTTGGACTATGTAACACTCCCGCCACTTTCCAACGTTGCATGACTGCAATCTTCCATGAGTTAATGGAAGACAGCATGGAGGTCTTCATGGATGATTTTTCAGTCTTTGGAGACTCTTTTGATCGTTGTCTTGCTAACCTCGAAAAAATGCTCAAACGTTGTGAGGAGACTAACTTGGTACTAAACTGGGAAAAGTGCCATTTTATGGTGAAAGAAGGGATTGTGCTTGGGCACAAAGTCTCAGGAAGTGGAATTGAAGTGGACCAGGCAAAAATTGAGGCTATATCCAAGCTTCCTTATCCAACCACCGTTAAGGCAATCCGTAGCTTCTTAGGTCATGTTGGCTTCTATAGGAGATTCATTAAAGATTTGTCAAAAATAGGTAGACCAATGACTCAGTTGCTTATGAAGGATGTCCCGTTCGACTTCTCTCAAGAGTGCAAGGATGCATTCGATCGATTAAAGCAGGACCTCACACAAGCTCCGATTATGGTTACCCCTAATTGGGATTTACCATTTGAAATCATGTGCGACGCTAGCGATTACGCTGTTGGAGTAGTGTTAGGGCAAAGACTTAACAAACACTTCCAGCCAATATACTACGCTAGCAAAACCATGAATCCTGCTCA